>JAHWFP010262954.1:403-12321 GCA_023313725.1 Lithobius niger | reverse complement strand
CCCCCCCCCAAAAAAATACAATCAATTTTTAGTTCGTCCAAGCTTTTACAATAAATCTAAGGACCAAACTTGATTGTCCAAGCCATTGTTGCTTAAAATCTTTGGTTGCAACTTGGAAAAGAAACGAAATTTAAATTCGCTGGTGGCGAATTTCAAAACCCTCCCACGCATTTGTTCTGACCCCTACAACCCCCAAACCAACAAAAGGACCATCCTCAGAACACCAAGCATCCGTGTGCAAAAGTTCAGGTACGTAGGCCTTCTCAATTTTGCGCTAGCCATCAGCAAAAAGTCTATGGGATTTAACATGGGAAAAATCTTATTAGATAGTCAGCTAGCTAGACAGTAACATAAAAACAACGTTATCGACGCATCTTTTTCTCTATAATTGGTGGACACTCATCCATTACATTTTAGTTTTCTTAATCTCTGACCCTTCCCCTTACATTTTCCACAATACTGGGAAACAGGCTTTGGGCCTATTGTAGGCGGAGCGAAGAGAAATTTATTTTAAATTTGTATGTACTCTCATTATAATGGCTTTGTAATATTTGCTAAGGGTCCTTAAAAAGCTGGGGACAATATTCACTTACCTACATTTGAGCTGAAGCTCTTTACTGGTGTTTTTAACTTTTTAGCTTTTTATTTTCATTTTAGGTAGGCTACGTTTCATATTAATTTTAAGATGCTTTCGTTTGCTCCTACATTTAGTTTCTGTATCGGCATTTGCATCCTCTTTACGTCATCGCCGCCATAGTAAAATAACACGTTAGCCGCCGTGGTTAAGCTGGCAAGGAACTTGCCACCGTCAATAATGCTTACATTGTTTATATTTATTGCAGAGTACCTTTCGTAGACTTAAAATATTAACAATAAAGCATTTAACTGCAAGCTAAACAATCATTAGTAACGGTAGTACGTCAAAATAATCAAAAGATTCAAAATATCCGCGGCTCCCTACGGTGCCTCCTACGACAATGTTAAGCGCACACCTCTGGCACATACTGCAACGGCGAGCGCTAATTATTTAAAAAAAAAAAAAAATTATCACAATTGTAGGTCAGATGGTGTTAGCTTGGGTGAGAATAGCATTTAAATAATTCTAAAGCCTAATTTTAAGCCTAATTGTTATCACCCGTTTTAGTTTCGTTAACGACAACAGTTAGGCCTACTGCTTCGAGGTTAAGCCTATTCATTCTTGCAGCACGGGATGGAGAAACGGCAGTTTCCATAGCAATCCAGGATTGTTAAAATTATTATACGAAGCCAAATTATTGTTCCATGTTGTGATATAAACACATAGTCTGCCTTGTACGGTCGTCTTATATGAGAGGTTTCCTCCTGCGGCGATTTGATGTTTCACATTTGAGATTCCCGTTGATAGTGTCAACGCCACTTTGGTTGCCATGTTTGCTAAATTCCTGCCAGTATTCTTTTTCACACGAAACGAATGTGAGTCGTTAACGAACCCTTCTGTTTTTTTTCCCTTATGCTTGCCTTCCTCTAGTGCGTAAAGTGCTATAATCAAATGGTATTATTTCGTTGGGTTATGCCAAAAAAGATTATTAGCTGTAAGGAAGCTACGATGAAGCTATTTCGGCGTTTTTTTGAAAATTCACTTGAGTCCCACCAGCAAGGTGTATGCGTCGTCGGAATTCCTTAACTATTCACGATTCCAAATTTACAATGGTGAGTGTTAGAAATAAACTCGAAAATTTGTTATTTCTCCCGTAATAATTCTTCGATTTACGTCAAATTTTGGTTCAGCAATACTGTTTGGGGTATCAAGCGTTGTACCAAATTTCATTCCAATCCGATCTTTGGTTTGGGGTCCACCCAGACTAAAAATGTGCAACCAACGGACCACCCGGACCACTGCACTGTGACTGAGGTTGGCGCTAATGACCAAGCTGTCGACGCGCCATTAAGCCTCATTTCACCCCCCCCCCAACGGACCAACCAACCAACATTTTGTAATTTGGTGTCCGTTATAGGCTACGCTTCGCTCGCTCGCTCCGCCAATGAAACATTTCTGTCGCATTGGGATTTATCGTCAACATGCCAAAATATGCTTTCAATTACTTACAGTTAACAGGCACATGTGTGCTAGTGAGACGCATTTTTATCATTAACAATAAATTTTTAACAATTTGATGTCTACAATGGGATGATCTACTGTTACTTGGCGGCGACACACTACCGTGTGTCTAGATCCGTTTAAGCCAGTGGCTGTTGGTATTTAATTTCCAGTATTCTGCAACTAGAAATGAAATTAATGAAGAACTCATTTGTCGTTAACGTGTGGACGATCTACATGGCTAACTGTATGGAGAAGACCATTGATTGTTGGAACATGTTTGCTGTTATTCTAATCAAGTCAGTGAGTGTGTCCCAACAGATGGCTGGTCGAGGGAGGATGCTTCACTAACAGACACGCAACATCTTTTATTGGCTTGCTGAAATGTTCCATCTGTCATTGGTGGCGATATAATGGACCGATGTACTATTATTGTTGGTTGAAATGGCTTTGTAAGCTTTAATTCTGTCAAACAGTAACTGCTCTATCTCATCATCATTAATCATTACTAAATTACAATTAGGTTTGGATATAAACTTTTAAGTACTATTTTAGCTTAGCTTCCTATCGATTTTGTTGTGACGTCATTCAAGAGTCAATGGGCCAAATGGAAGGAAAGTCTTTTACTAGCCAACTTATGCTTTAACGAACGTAGTTGGGTTGATTTTGGGTTTTTGTTCGTTTCGATTTGCAGTTTTTGCTCGATTGCCAGAATTTCGGGTTCTGGTTCAGTGTTGGGACTTTAGTAAGACCTTTAAACGATGTTTCTTGTTTTTTATTGTTTGTCTTTATGTAGGTCTATCATTTAAAATTTGATTATCCATTCTCACTTCCAACATCAAGTTAATAGTAATAATATCTTTTTTTTTTGGGGGGGGGAGGGGGATTGGCAAAGAATATATTGCATTTCCATCTTTGCTCCGAGTGAAAGAACTAGCGTCTAATTATCTGTGTTTCTGTGGATAAAAAATCCTAGAATTTCCTACTGTAATTGTTTCATTTAACCCTATTGTTGTTGAAAGGATGTAAACGCGCAGAGATTTTTTCATTTTCATTTTACAATGTTATTACAATGCACACTGGTAAAGATGGTTCATGTCATCGAAACCCTTCCAATTACATAAGTTTTCCCTAAGTTTGTTTTTCTCCTATGTTGAAAGAATGTGTGAAGTCCTATTTCCTTTGTACATTTACCGACTATGGTGGGTTTAAGTGCAGTGACTTTAATATTAGAAACAAACGCAATAATTTATGAGCCAGAAGTTGTATTTTTGTTTGCCTGACCTTGCGTTTATCCCTTAATAACTGAAAGCCTCCAAGTCTGAGTTTTAATTGTTTGGTCCAAAGCGGGGAAAATGCCTCGTTTACCTATCCTCCACTTGAGCATAACTGCAATGGTAATCCTTCCCTATAATCCTTTAACTCCTACTGGGTTTACGGAGTTAAAGAAGCCCGTACATTGAAAAGAAGGCAGCCATTGCTATCGCGAGATGTAATTTCCTGAAAAAGTGCTTTAAAGTCATAACACAAATTATGGCATGGTAACAAGGAAAGCTGTTGGATTGGGTGTGCCTCTACAATTTGTTTGCAGGCTGTCTTTGCATTATTTATTTTGCATGAAGCTTTCAACAACACATAACACGTTGTCGGTTGTGGACGCGTGGGTGTAGTCATGTGTGTGATTTAAAACAGCCTGTGTGATTGTGTTGGAATGGTAAAAGCAGAAAAGCCTGAGGAGTCGTAAACAGGGGATAACGGTTTGGTAAAATTTAACTCCATTTGGCATTAGCCGTGTTTCTGCCTTCTTTTCAAGAAATGAAACAAACTAATAAATAATCCACGAGCCAACGACAAGCACATGCTCAACCCGTTTATTCAAACGAAACGGCTTGCAAATTAAATAACACTCATGCAATGTTTTATTTCTCAGAAATGCGTCAAGGTGCTTCAGGGTACTCTTCTATTTAGCGTTATAGTAAACATGTTAAGTGGGCCTGGTTCTTCCATGCACAACTCGCCAACAACATTAAATGTATATCAAGCTAAAGAGGAAAATCATTGTAAGTTAAAAACTTCTTGGGCGAATTTTTGTGATTGGTTTCTCAAATGTCGTTGCTTATCAACTCAATGAGTCTGATTTGGCCGAAGTCGTTTTCAAACCCAAATCATCACAAAAGGATTTAGTCCGTAAAATTATGAAGTGGCTCCTAATAGGCGGATAAACAGCCACAAACACATCCTCCATGAGATACTAATCTAAGATGGCGGAATTTTCATAGCCAGTCTACTTCTTAGGGATTTGTACTTGTTTGTATTAGCGTGTTTGTTGTAAGTATCAGTTGCCTGAAGGTGGTAAGGTATACATTACACACCATTACTCATCATCGTATGTATTGTTTAAAATTTAGGTGACCAAGTATCAAATGCGTGTCGAAAATTAAAAGTGGTAGTTCGTTTTGACGTCTTTGTGGCTGTTTTTCTGCATATCAGGAGGCATTTTTAAATCTTGTTTACCCTCTGCCGCACTTCTACCCGAATCTAAAATAAATTTTACTGTCATAGTCCCTTTATTTATTGAAAATATTCTGAGACTCGAGTTGGTCCACAGGCACTTCACACCCTGAAAAGTAAGATTTATCATTTTATATTGTGATAGATTTAATGGAACGTATCAGGATAGATGCCTGAAATCAGTTCTGACCGTGATTCTTTATGTTAGTACTCACAACTGACAGTTTTATCTGATAAAATATCTTGTGCTCGTATTGCTGTGTTAAGGAGGCATGATTGGCTGAGTGCTGCCATTTACTGACTTCCCATTGGTTAATTCGTTAGAAAATAATGAAGATATAATCTCAATTAAAAAAAAAAACTGGGAGCTGTTATCAACATCAGTTGCTACCAAAAAAACTGGAATTTATTTTTTAGCAGTGGTCAGTTAGGTTGAGACTTTTTCATTTCTGTGTATAAAGGCTGTAGTGGGGGGAATTCAGCACAGGTTTCCGAAAGTAGATATTAAATTCTTTTCCGATAAACCATTTCATCACCTGAATTGTTTACGATTTCTTATTCGTTTTGGTTTAGTTAACTTTTTATATTCTTTCCTTTGGTATTTTATTACCCGTCATAAAATTCAATCTATATCGATTTTTTGGTGGGTGGGGGTGAGAGAGAAGCGTGGAAGATGGCAGAGGGGTCAACGTTTTAAATTTACTATTTGATAGCTTAAGTTATGGCCTTGATTTACAGCACAAGTAGCACGCCATGATGAATTTCGTATGTTTGATATGAAACTCGTATTTAACTTTAACTATGCTCAAACTTCAAAGTCTGAACACTGCGCACATGCGTTTTTATCTTCACAAAAAGCTTTAAGGATTCTCACCAAGTTTTTTCACCGTTTGAAGTCGTGGTACCAAACGCGAAGCTCTTTCGCCAAGTTCGAAGATTAAAGGAAAACCTTTGAAAATTACTTGCTGTGCGATTTTTAAATATTTCCTTTTAAGTTTGAAATTGGTGGAATGAGAGTAGTTGGAGTGATTGACTTGGCAGAAGATGTAGCAGTTTGACATCACAACTTTAAATGGCAAAAAAAAAAAAGCTTAGAGTCCTTAAAGAGTTTTGTTTTGGGGAGATATCGCTTTTTGTCATTGATGAGTCGATTGCTTTTTTCTTTGTTGCACGTTTTAACAACCTTCTTTTTTTTACGAGTGTTGCTTTCTTCGGCAGATATAAAAAAAAAGAGTTCAAAGGGTTTTGTAGCTAGAATTAACCACTCCTGATCACCTGCCCTAATAAGGCCCTTCAGGAGATACTGTCCAAATCTTAACAATGGAAAAAACAACAATTCTTCGTTTGGCACTGATAATGTTGTGATGCGCACTTGCGTACTTCATTGTTGTGATCAAAGCATGTTGTTCATTGTTGCTTTTTTTAGTGGAGCAGTAAGGGGCTGTTTTTTCGCATATCGGAAGAGATTTTTTAAATCTTGTTTACCTTCGGCCACAAATTAATGGCCTAGCTCCTGTAATACAACAAAACTCAGTTTGGATTTGTGCTCCTTAAAAGTAAACAACAACAAAACCATCTGCCCTTTAATAATAGTATTGAGATTGATCTGAAGCTTTGAATTGACGATTTCCATAATTCTCGAACAACCAAGTGGCACGTCACACAATTAAACTATAGCTCTATAATTGCTGAATTTCAACTTTCTGCACTACTTACAAGAATTTATTTTCGTGCTTACAACTAGCAGATAGATTATAGTAAACTAGTAAATAGGCACGTATCAACGTTACTCCACCTTTATTTCCAGCTTCAAAGCATTACGCTGTGTTCTTAGACATGACTTTCAGTATTATTATTTTTCCTCAAATGCCTGAAGCCAACACAATTATTTTAACAGTATTGATACAAATGTCTAGTGGTCGCCATTCTGTTATATATGTTAACGATGTTGTTGAATCTTTGTGGGCGGCACTCTAGTGTGTCTAAATTCGCATTTATAATAAAATGTTCACTTTCTGTAAGTGGTACAAAACGTATGTAGATTGTCTATTTCTGTGTTGATCCAAGTCTGTTGTTTTTTAAACGTATATTTCAACATGCTTTTCGTTTGGGGGATTGTTCGTTGAAATAATATCGGCACGAGCTAAATATGTATGATATAGGGTGTTTATTGAAAGACCAACATCCTCGATGTTTTCGTTACTACCTCATTAATATTTAGGCTATGGTCCGTCCGCCTCATGTTTGCTGCATTGTACTACGAAAGCCATAGCTGCAGATGATTAATTCAGCTTTATTATTTATGTATTGCATCAAGGAATATAAGGACAGTCTACGGCCCAATATATTTTGGTAGGGTCAACTTTTAGATATTTACGATGTGATAACTCACTTTACTGTTGGAATTTACGAGCCACGTACAACGAGAGCAAAGAGAAATGTTTCTCGGGCTGCATGGACCGAAAACCTCATCGAGTCCACGGCTAACTTCTACCCAAAAACTATAACTAAAAGAAAAACCGACTACGACCTTTGTAAAGTTTCTTGGAAACCCGAAGAAACTATTTGCGAATAAGTGGTGAAATGTGGAGCTGGAGATGAAGAGATTGTGTGTTGTGCACGTATGGGAGTCAACAAAGAAATAATATACTGTTTTGCTGGTATGTAATCGTGACGTCTTGGAAATGCTGGACTTTGACTCGTAAAATTTAAACGGATTTCATTGTGCTCCATTCTTTGATTTTAAACATTCGGTGAATTTGATTAACTGCACGGACACTCTGTTATTTTAAAGTCTAAAGGAAATGATGGCGATTCTCATTTGTCAGTCCTATCTCCTTGTGACTCGTAACCGTTAACTTAAAGGTGCTTATACTTTCCTCCTTGGCTTTAGCTCTGTTTTGCAACTTTAGTTATATATTATTTAGTCAAACGTATGTAAATGATGCAAACATATTATTTTCTTGTCTCGTGTCTTTTCTCTTGTGAGAAACTGTTTTGCTTTAACCTATACTTAAATTCTGTAAAGCTATTCCGCGCTGGATGCTTGAAAAACAGTGAGAGGCTATATGTCCTTTTAAAATTGAAAACTCCATTTTTGAGGTGTTTGCCTACATTTTATTGCTCATTATTGATACTTATTGATAAGTAGAGTGAGTCCATGACGTTGGGGTCTGTAATACTGAAAGGGTTTAACGAGCGTTAACCACTCATGTAGTACTCAAGTAATAAAGTAATAATAATAATAATAACGTTGTCAACAGCTCATTGTTTAGAGATATTACCAAGTAATTCTTTCAATTGTTATTGTATTTGGCAACAGTGTTGATTTGAACGTTGACTTGTCATGAAAATAACTGCGTTGAATTAAAGAGTGATATTAACTGAACAAAAAAGGGCTTTGCTGTTTAGAAAAAAAGCACAAGAGCTCGTATCCCCATATTCACAGCTGTGAAAGTGAACAAATAAAAACGAATTAGAGTTCAATTGAACGCAACGATCCATAATTTGAGTGTTTATACTCAACGGTTATGCGTGTGTATGTGTGCTTAATTTGTGTGTTATACAGGCTTTTTTTTTATATTTGTCTGTGTTGTTGTCTTATATTTCAAGTCTATTTCGTGTGAATGGCTATACGTGTCTTTGTATACATTTAAAATTTATGAAACAAGCAGACTCGTAGTTAAAGAGGTCTGTTCAGAACAAGCATCTCATGTCGACGGTTTGTGATTCCTGTTGTCAATAAAGTTGATAATCTGAATGCTAACATAGTTAGCATTGCCCTGTGAATTAAGTGTCAGTCTATACTCTATAGTTCCACGACCGCTTATCTGACAAAGTGGTAGATTCCCATTCATAATGTTCCTCCTCCTCCTCCGTTATGCGCAGCAGACTTGCGTTGCTTTGTTCAATAATACATTTTTTGGGTTTATAGTTTTTTTGTATTATTTTTAACTTAAAAATAAGCTCGCTTTTATAATCCCTTCCTCTGCATTTATTTATTTATTTATTGAGCATTCGTTAAAAACTATAAAACGAACCCTAACTCTTCTTATTCCGCTTCCACAAGACTTTAATATTCTAGCTGTTATAGTTTTATTATCTTATTTTCTGATTCTTTCAATTTGAACAAACGCATGGAAGGTGGTTTATGTTTTGCCCCATTTGTTTGCACAGCACAATAGTTTTGTTGAGGTCAACATCTTCTAGGGTTTACGATGTGGTAACTCACTTTACGACGGGAATTTACGGCATGCCTAACGCCCGCCAAGATGAATTGTCTTCGAAGACTGCAGACAATGAAAAATATCCTTCCTTACCAAAAAAGTTGGTGTTACCTTTAAACCAAAAAAAAATGTTGTTTTTTTTTTACTATTCCCGTTCTCCGACTAGTTTGGTCGTCTAGTGAGTTTGGTTTGAGACGCGGCCAATTCAACCTGACAGCTTTGAAATGTGGCGTTTCCATCCGAAATTCCCTCGCACGCTCCTGGGGGTACGGGGGGTGCGAGGAGGGGATTGAATTGAGTGAGGGTGGGGTGCAAATCTAGTTCCCTCTTCTGACTGATGACCCCTGGCGCACTAAAACGAAAGACGCTTGCACCATTGGGACCGATCAGCCAGACGCCAAGAACCAGGCCAATTTTCTGTTTACGTACAACCAGAACCAAAAATGGCTGCGGACGAAAACGAAAAGCGGGTAAAAGTGAATATGGAGATGAAGGTGGAGGGGATGGAAGCACCCTCTTGTGGAATTACCCAAGGATGCCCTATACCCTCCACCACCCCCTTACCGCTTATCTCCAAGGCAAGAAGTACAAGGAGAGGGGGAGTAAAGACATTAGTGGAGGGATGAGCCTTTCTGGTACGGGAAAGGGAATTTGTTTTCAGCAATGGATGATGATGTGGTTTAGCAAGGAGGGAAGGGAACGACCTCGATTGACTCGCTCCCATGTCAAACTCGTCATGAGAACGTTTACATTGGGATTCTTCCTGGAAGTAATCGCACTTTTATCTGCTTCTAAATGACGTCCAGATGCATTTTTTACTTTTGACGTGGATCGTAATTTAATTCAGTACATTGACTTACTGATTCTCAGGAAGCTAAAAATGTATCCCCTAACCCCCCCCCCCTGCCAAATGCGAAAGGAAAGCAGTCTTTAAAACGTTGTTTGCTGTGTATGTGTTCCCCTTGTTAAGACATCCAGACTTTTGTAATGCACAACAGAGGCCAGAAGCCTGTTCATGTGACCTTAACTACATGAGGTAATATATATAGTTTCATGAGGTAATATACATAATCTAGCAAGTGTATAATTGTCTCGCTGGGACTGGCAATCTACGAACGAAACCTGGCCTTTTCTCACGCAAATTCCTTACTTAACTTTGAGGTTTAAAATAATTGTTCACATGTACGTGTTATAACGATTCTAGGCTATTCCCGTACTAAATTCGTATATCTTGCATGGCCAGTACTTTCTCCACATTGAGAGGAGACGAAGCAACATTCCTTCGTTTCTATGTAATGCAGGAAAGGCAAGCTGCTTTAAGAAAATTCGCCTCAGTGGAAAGTGACTTTCAAGTAACAACACGTGCAGTTAAAGAGCAGTTTTTAAATGTTCCCTTATGCAACTACATATCAAAGAATTTCTGTTTTCAATAACTTCAAATCACGGATTAAAATAGTACCAGATGACCTTCGTGCGCAAGGTCATGCGCAACATTAGTGTTCGTCCTTCTCCTTCTGTTTTGAAGCTAATTGTAAAGTGAATGTAGGCAAGTCATTTATTTCAAGCTTTTGAAATAATATTAAGTTAAAGTCCAACTTCAGGGCGACTTCTGTAAGAAAGGTGGCAGATCAATCAACACGTTGGTAAAGTGTGGGTCGCAACAGTGGAATGTATCCATCACACTCTTATCGGATTGGTCACAAAAGTTGGCAGTGCCCCCATCCCCAACTTTTTTCCATGCTCTCCCATTTTCATCCCCAGAAATTGTAAAACGTGAAGTTCTTTTCTACTCCCAAAGATGAAAACCAGCTAGAACTTTCCAGGAGTCTCGACGCATTTCTCTAAACAATGACCTTATTTCACTGCAATTCAGTAAATCATTGTCGGTAAAATGTACGAGATGTCTGGCTGTTGCAGACATAGGGCCTTAGGGCTTCGGGCAGATGACCAGGAGTGGTTAACGCTCGTAAAACCCTTTGACCCTTTTGAGATTCACTTTTGCAGTGAACATGTTTCAAAACAGTTCTTAATGAGCCCGGAGCATCTGCGGTCATCCTTTGCGGTCATCATCATATTTGTAGCGAAGACTCATCCTAAAGGCAGCAGTTCATAATGAAAGCATGGTTGAATGGCACTAAACTCGTGTGAGGTGGTGGGAAGTGGTGGTATTTGTGAGATAGGAAAGGGTGAATCCCTGACTTACTTGACTTAACTAGAAAAGCGGCTGTGCATCCAATTCAGTGCCCAATGTGGCCCACTGGCCAACTTACTGTAGTGTCACACTGACTCTTGCTAAGGAAATTAATTTAGTATTCTCCGTTTAATTTTCTTCAACTATCAGATTGGTAAAATTATCTCGCAACTAATGCAAAGTGAAAAGAAACGAAAGCAAAACGAAAAAAACCAAAGCAAAATGCAATGAAACTAAAGCAATTCGAAACATAACGAAACCAAAATGAAAGAAAACGAAAGAAAAGTAAAAAAGAACGAAACCAATTTAAAAAAACTTGTAACTCCTACCTGTAACTCCTATTAATGTTGGTTGGTTGTTAGCGGCCCACTTGGTCCTTTCCACACCAGTTGCAAATTGCAACAAACTTATATTTATTTATTCTGAAAGGTATCTTATAGGCCAAAAAAACTTTGGGATGGCCTCCAAATTATTAAGTGCTTTGCACAATCAGACAGTTATATCTGAATACTGCTCCTGAATATGATTGGTGCCACCGGCCACTTTAGGTCCATCACGTGCGTGTATAGTGTCACCATCTTAATAGTGTTCTTTCTTGCGCATGACTTAGCTCGTCAATTAGATCATGAGTCTGTCCTCCTATCCGGCGTTTTTAATTTTTGAAGGAGGGACAGCTGTATGATAAGATCAAGAGTTGGGGTTTGTTTAACATCTCAATGTGTGATCCAGTGGCTATCCGGACCACTGCATCGTGACGGAGGTAGGCGCTAATGACCAAGCTGTAAACGCGCCACTTAAGCCTCATCCCCCCCCCCCACCCCCACAAAAAAACGTGATGTCCTTACTAGTGCTAGCATGCTATATTCTGCAGCGTAGCACGTCAACGGATTTACATAAAGTATCTAAATTGTTT
>JAHWFP010262948.1:0-11548 GCA_023313725.1 Lithobius niger | reverse complement strand
CGCCATTAGCTACGACGAGTGTTTGTTTATATCTCCAAGGTTTGATGCAGGTAGAAATTGAACAAGAGGGATTTCTTGTGTTTTAAGGGTGAGAGGGAAAAGGTGGGGTAGAGCACAAACATCCTTTCATGATGACACTGATATCATTTTTGCGACCAGTATCATGATTTGAGAATGGGTTACTTCCCCCCCCCCCCTTCTTCCCAGGTATCAGGCACCCCTGCAGCCTGCAACGGCTATCTGCAGTGTACGTAATATTCGGTAGAACGGGCGTTACAATGCGTTAGGAAATTTCGGTTCGGCATTAAAAATGGATGTTAAGTTTTGCTGATCAGTGTTGACATGCGTCGAGTGTCGCATCTGTCGTCGCACGCCAACCAATCTATTCATCCATTCTATTTCTGTTTTGCAGCAACGAATCCCACGTTCATTTTAGTCTCCGCCGCTCCCCCTATCCACCTAATACCGTCTTATTAATATTCTCCCTGCGGTTTTCAATATGGGCCCCAAATCAATGCAGAGACAGCCGTTTCAGGAACCGCAAAATTAATTAACAAGCAATTATCGAAAGAATTAAACGTTCGCAACTGGCACGCCCCGGTGAGCAAGCGCGGCAGCTCAAAACGGCTCGGCGTCGTGCTCGGCTTACTGATCGAGCTACTAGCTCCTGGCGACAAAGCACCAAGGGGCTTATTACGTGTCGAATCGGCGCATTGTTCTTGCGAAATTCCAGCAATTTAAAACCAACGTACATGCACACAATTTCGGGATAGCGAGCTTACCTGTTTGGAACGATCCAATCAAAAGCTAAATAGATTGCGTTCCTTCCTCCCCGGCTCCTAACCAACCGAAACGGGCCACGTGATTAATAGAACTTTGTAATTAAAAAATGGATTGACAAAGTCAGTGGCAAACACGCAACGAGCTACAAAACTAATGTAACGCACACGCCAAGCCGAAGGTGGGTTCTAATCAACCTCTATACCATGCGCCGTGGCTTTTTGCTGTGACGTGCATGTCACGTGACTGGGCTAGTCTACTCAGACGGCCAAACAGCCGTCGTTCTCGTTCATCATTGGCTAACTCATGGTGACGTCACGGCAAACAGCCATTGCGCGTGGTTTAATCAACCCTTTGCACACCATGCCTAAGCAAGAAAACAAAATCACGACATTCAGCAACGAAAAGTGAACTTCATTAGTATAGGGTTCCCGAGTAGGGCGAGCAAAGCGCAGCCGAGTTGTTAAGAGGCTTGGCCTTCGCGCCAAGGGAATGGGAGATCGAATGGCAATACGAGCGTATGTACACGTGGAACTTTAAATACAAAACCTTTAGGAGTACACCGGGATCGGATTGTTTGGCATATACTTTGACGTGGAATTTTGGGTTATATAAGGCAATCGCAGCTCGGGCAGTAATCGGGATCCACAACTGCGAGTTAGAAATCTGTCATCACACGTCCGTTATCGTCGTCCTAAAGCCGTCATTGCAACGATTCTCCGTACGCAGAATGACACTTACTTGTACGACAATGAAACCTGGTGGGCAGTAGACACAAAGCAGGACTGTAACTGCTCAGGGAATGGACGAGAGGTTTCAAGTCCAAGAACTCAATTCCAATTCATTCCATACAGCACAGCTAGAGCACTACGCACAGAATATCACATATTGGGCACTGGTCCAGGTTGCATCCTGTACCAGCCCTAGAGAGTTTCAGGAGACTAACATGAAGGTCGAACTCCCAAAATCACTAAGGATCCTCGTTCCTACAGTCGTTTTATACCCACTAGAGCAGAAGATTCCCGTCAAAGATTTACGTCACGTGAAGCGCCGACTGCAGCGATCCGGTTCCAACTGGTTGAACATTTGGGCCTGCTTGCTGCCTTGCTGCTGGCGATTGGCCAATTCCCGTGTTTGGGCGGCAATTGGACTAGCACGCTGCAGCTCATGTGACGGCAAGGTGCACCATGAAGTGTCGGCTTCGTGCTGAGGTGTGCCGTTACAGGAGTATATTTTGTTCCGCAATATATGTCCAGCAAACATAGGCAAGGAAAAGAAAATAATTTTTTTTCCCGGAAAAGTATCTACACTCCCGCATGACCAGAAGTAAATCTGTAACCCGGAAAGAAGCATATTCGCCCTGCTTGTCCTGCTTGTAATTTAATCGCCACTGGACATTTCTTGGAATCAATTTAGGCTTTACGTAACTAAAACCATTGGCAATTCGGCACCCCCATGCCCAGATGTAACACTTAAGTTCACCATCCGTCTGAAGTCCGCAGCGACAGTCAGGAGAGTGGATCAAACCATTAAAGAAAATGAACCACCAGACTGGTTGTGATTTCCTTTAGGCTTCGTGCTGATGATCAAATAGAAATTGAAATGCCCCAGTTGTGGCGAAGATTCCAGAGGTCCCAGAAGTGGCATATGCATAACTGGGGGAAAGAAGCTGCATTGGAAGTCGTGCGATGTCTTGGGATACTCCTAACTTGGCCTTGGATAAGTTAAAAGTGTTAAAATTAACGGGTTGGGAGGGACTTTGGAGGAAGAACGCACTATACCATCATACCGTAGACCCATTCGACCCGCCGTGTGTAGCACGGGCTCCAGATGGTGATAGAATAATGAAGTTTACCACATCCATTTGGTGTGAAGAATACTACCATTGACGTTGATATTGTCTTTCCCTCTTTTGGTGCAGTGTAAGGTTCCAGGTAAATTTGGGGAAATGTCGTGTTTAATGTTTATCATTAATTTTTATTGATTTTGCTTCGAGGCAACAAAGCTTCATGTTGAGCTGTCCACCATGCATACGTCGCTGTTGGTACTTTTTTTGTACTGAATTATATAGACACGTTTATTACACTCCAAAGCATTATGATACATTGGCAACGAAATTACAATAGTGGAAATCCGTGTCACAAAGTAAGCTCATGTGTGCAACATAGAACCGTAAAGTGTAGATTTTGAACAAAGAATATCTGAGCTTATCGCAGACGTGTTGTCCATGTTGTTTTATCCTTTGGTCTAAAATCACGCCAAGGTAACGAATAGCTTCAACTCTCTTCAACTTGGGACAAATACACTACACCGCAACTTGCCTTGTGGTAAATGAATGTTAATTGGAGCTTGAGACTCGCCATTTGTGAGAGTGAAGGCAATGTTGAAGACAAAGGTCATCTTGAAATACACAAAATGAGCAATTAGTAAAATGGTCTGAAGGCTTGCTTTTATAACTTTATAACTTTAATAGCGAAGCATTTATAACTTTATAACTTTTATAGGGAAGCATTTATAACTTTGCCGTGGGAGGTTAACCCCCCTCAACCTTCCTCAAAGTGAAATTCCCCTTTTACCATGCGGTTCCATCGGTAATACCCATGCCTCTTTCTGCCAACACCCCTTTCGTCCAATGGGTCCCCATTCGCTGTACCAAAACGTGTAGCATTGTTGTCTCCTAATTATCGGCTGCGTCGCGGTCCACAAATGTCAATGCAAACGCCAATGTAAATTCCCCTCCCCCTTTTGCCACACAAACCGAGAGCGGCGGGGAGCAATAATTTACAAGCGATTACAGGAATTTTGCAGCTCGCTCAATGGCCCCAGGTCACGTGGTCGCGGGCCTGACCTGCCGGGAGACTAAGCGGCAGTCGTAAATTATTAACGCGTTATGACAGCGTTTCAACGATATGTTCTAAGCCCAGCCAAGAACAATAAACGGAATGACGAGCTTATACGGAATGAGTAGTGAAATACGTATAACATACACTCGTAAAGCTGGAGCATCCATGAATTTGGTCGTGTTGCCCGAGAAAGAGGGCTTTAGTCCAGTGTAGCTATATAGCAATACCGGCGCCGGTTTGACGGTTTAATTAGTACTTTCGTGTGCTGGACACGTAAAAGTGCGAGTCGTAATTCACGAACGAAATTATGACAAAAGCAGGAGACTTGGTTCTCACTCTTGCAGAGTTACGATGTGAACTCTTTATGGCGCCCGACGTGAATTTTTGGAGGGAGTTTCCGAAAACTTAATTTCTGAACAAGGCTTTAATTTAGGCAACGTAAGCCGTTGTTGTCCGAGTGTTGGAGGATACTTTCAGGCAGGGTTGGCCAGAGAAAGGGTAGGGGGGAGCAATTGTGGCTTCTGTCCCTGGGCCGGTGCTTCTAGGGGGCCCAGCTCACCGCCTGAGGCTAAAAACTAAAACTGCCAAAAAGGTGTTCAGAAGGGTTCAGCAACACACAGACCCTTACCGAACCCAAAAGTGAGGGGGCCCTGCTGCCCATGGTAATGTACTGCTAGGAATTCACCAGAATGCAGTCATGGATTCAAACGAAAAAAGCCACAAAAGTTAAAAAATAAAGAAACGTTTCTCACCTTGCCCACGAAAAGTGTGATGAGGGGCGTACGCAAAATTTCGAGCCGTAAGCCCCAGCAGACCTCTGGGCTCCTTGGTCGCAGGACCTTACGAGTTTGGCTTCTGAATTGTTATGTTGGTTGTGATGTGTAATGGTAATTATAGTTTTTAAATTCTGGGGCCAAAAAGGATGGCGGGAATAATGTTTAATAGAATAATTGAATGAATAATGTTTAATATTTAATTTAATCATGAATAATTCACCGGGCAGTTTACGTAATTTTTTAAGAGTTAGTGGCTTTTTTAATGCCATTTAGTGCCACCAAAAATATTAACGAAACCACGTTTATTTATTTACAAACTCACTTTAGTTACTTTTTCTTTGTAGCACTTGGTGCCTTTTTTATTCACTGTGCTCAAGTTATAGCGCCGTTGCTTTATTTAGCTTTTTATTTTTAGCATCCACTGGCTTTTTTTTTTTTTTGACCTATGTTCGTAAAGGTCCTTGAAAACCTGGAAATATCCAGAAAAATGAAAATGAAATTCCAGGGCTGGAAAAGTGCTTGAAGTCCGTGAAAAAAATTAAGCAGGTACTGGAATACTCCTGGAAATTCACTTAACAAAAAATCGAAAGTTTTGTTTAACCGAGTTGAACATCAGTGTGCAATTTATGTTGAAAAACACAAATCTAATACATTGTGTACAGTAACTAGATATTGAATCGCTAGTTATTTACGTGGGTATCATTAATCGCTAACATGTTCGTGATTTGAATTTTAAAAAGTACTGCTGTTATGTCATTTTGTGGAACACAATGTACCACATACAGCTCGCGGCAGAAGTGTTAAAGTTTCACAATGAACAAAATTGTATTTAATTATTTTATAGCCTGTTATTATTCATTTGTTCTCCTTGAATTATCATTAACAAGTCCTGGAAAAAACCTGGAAAAGTCATGGACGTTTGAGTTTACAGACGAGTGGAAACCGTGGTTCCCCTATTCACGTGTATGTAATGGTTATTGTGGAGCACACACTTGAAATACGGGCGGTAATTGCTCATTCACACCGCTACGAGAGGTCCTATCGTCGTTATGACAACCTACCACCCAGGCAGTCGTTCGCAGTTGTTCGTCGTCGATCGCAGCAAACACAAGATTTCATATTTTTCGTAAAGCGGAGTGACTTCACCCACCGACCGACCAATGGCTGACAAGTCGCTACGAACACGATCGGAGAAATGTGAGATAGTGGCAAAAAACACTTCGAAGCTTCGTTAGTGCTCTTTGCCTTCACGAACATCTCTGCAACGTGATAATTGCACAGACAAGCTAAAAAAAATTATGCCATTTGCTAAAAGAAAGCTGACTGACGTCACCCACCGACCGACCAATGGCTGACAAGTTGCTAAGAACGCAATAGGAGAAATGTGAGATAGGCAAAAAAACACTTCGAAGCATCGATTAGTGCTCTTTGCATTCATGAACATCTCTGCAACATGATATACGTACAGAAAAGCTAAAAAAAGTGGTGATATCATTTCCTAAATAAAATATAGAAGCACACTTACAATTTGGTGGTATGGTCTTAGCATAGGATTGAAAAGTAAGCGTTCTACCTCTACTAATTCTGCAGCGCTGATAGGTTCGTCGTATGTTGGCGTTCGTTGGTCGTGCTAGAGGTTATTTTTAGCGATGTCGTTCACTATACGGTTCTTCTAGCCTTAGTTTGGGGGCGGGATGCAGCAGCCCTAAAGGTCGGCGTACACATAGCGTCTATGACGCTGACGTCCTCCCTCATTTGCCTATAGGAGCGGTGTGAAAATCTCGAAAAGAGCCGGGCGATTTACTTCCGTACACATGGCGCTTAGAAGGGCGACTCTCCTCTGTGTTGGCGGCGTGACAACTGGTCGTCATGACAACCGCTTGAGTTTGGTGGAGTTTTCGTTATCCAGTAAAAATGAGTGTCCGTATTGGCTGACTGGTCGCCCAATGTAGTGAATATCGTACACACTCTCTATAGTGTCCGCGGCCTATCTTGAGTTCGCCGTGGAACGAACACAGATAATCGATTGTACGTTTTTGGTAACAGAGTGCCTTGTTGATATCCAAGATGGTTACAAAAACAATGGCGGCCATCGACTAAAGTCGCCCCCTCCAGGAAGACGTAGCCGCTCATAAAATACTTGCAGGACTCAAGATACGCCGTGCACACAGTAGGAGTTCATTAATGCCTAGCTGTGATAATGTTGATCGCCTGGTGGGTAACGGCTTTTTTAATCTTTTTTGTGTCTTTTCATGTACATACACGCTCTTCGTGAAAGATCCTGAAGACGGGGCCAAAATTTAGGTTATTTTTAAAAGTGTCTTTGCGAGCACTCCTTTTCTTTGAATTTCGCCTGTCAAACGTCACTAATAGACATAACCAGCATTAATACTTTATTGATTTTCTGAAAAAGCAACACAACAATGTAGTTGGGGTGGATTACGGAGAAGGGACAGGCATTTCCCCTGTCTGGGAGCAACGGAGATTGTCGTCGGGGAACCGCCGGAAAACGCATTGGTAGTCTACAGGACGACATAAAATTCGTACAATTTTGAAAGAAAAAAAGGAAATTCGAGTTAACCGTTTTATTTGCTAGTATAGTCCTACTGCTGCTACCCCACCATTTAAGAACTGCCTTAGTTAATGCAGAAGCGTCAACTAAATATATACAAAACAAAACCTGTTAAAGACTCTAGCTAAGTTTTGTTGGTTGAATTTGTGATATCAATGAACTTCGCGAAAATCGTGTACAGTGGCTAAAATGAAAATTGTTTTGTTACGTAAGGCCGTCAATGCCATGATTTAAAGAAATAAATAAATAAGAAGGTGTACCACCTGCTGGTGGATGGTTGTCGGAGGGTTGTGACCGTACCATTTCGCAGGAGATGGCGGGGGCGGAGGTGTAGGTTTCCTATTTAAAGGTTTCTTTTAAGAAAGTGGGTGAGATCCTCAGTGAGCAGCTCCCGACGGAACCCACGCTCTGAGTCCATACACACCGTCCTTGAGCGAAGAGCATTCCAAACCGGGACAACACGAACCGCAAACAAATTTCGTCTGCAGTCAAGACGCAATTTCTGGACAGCAAGATTCCACGGGTGACCCCGAGTATTGTGGAGAGACAGGGCCAAGTCAAAAAAGGGGAGGTCCACTGAGATAAGATTACGCAGAATCTTGTAAGTTAATATTAAATCAAATCTCAATTTCCGTAGTTCCAATAGCTCGAGCTCTGTCCTTGATAGCCGTTCAATGTGACCATGGTGCCGGAGTCCAGGAAGTTTTTTAGTAAACTTACGCTGGACGGACTCGATTAGGTCAATGTCTTTCGCAAGATATGGGACCACGCCTGTGTGGCTTATTCAAGAATTGGACGGATGAAGAGCTTGAATGCCCAAACTTTAATTTTAAGGTTTCCCGATGTAAAACATTTGTTAACAATCGCCTACCGGCGGAAAGCCAAAAAACTGACCTTCAAACAGTGAAGGGATGATTTAAGGTCCTTGGAGAACCAGATGCCTACGTCCTTAACCTCCTCCACGAATGGCAGAAATTCTCCATCAAATTGGTACCTATATTCAGGGCTAAATTACCAATATGAAATGTGTGACATTTCGAGGAAAAAGTGGCAACTGCCACATTTTAGAGCAATAATGAACTAGTGCAAGTTCCTCACCGAGTGCACTTGAAGGACTTGGTGACAAAATTTCTGCTGTGGATTAAGATCGTCTGCAAACTTTATGCCAAACGGGGAGGTGGACGCCAGAGGGAGGTCATTTAGGTAAACCAAGAATAGTATATATAGGGCCGAGGACCGAACCTTGAGGAACGCCACTTAGGTACGCCACTTATCCCGGTGTGATAGTGTCTTTTTCAACGATTACCTGCAGGGAACGATTTTGCAGAAAGGGAGAAAACCAATTTGAAGATGTCCACCAATTCTGCAACTATACCAATAATTTGCGGTGAACAGCCGATTCAAAAGTTTTTTTAAAATCAAAGTATAGTACATTACTAGAGGCTCCAGCGTACAATGTTAACAAAAGTTAACAGGCATCTTAGTTACGAGACACGTCTGGAATGCCAACACTTGGTCTAACGGAAGTTAGAGGGGGTCACAGGGACCCCAAACAAAGGGAGTAGCAGCAGCCCTGTGGGCAAAGTCCGACGTGCAAACCAAGAGGATGCCGGTTCAATTCCAGCCTCTAACCGATAATGGACTTTAAAAATATTTCAGCGTTCAGTATTGGCTGTGTACCTTTGACGGCCGACGGTGTGTTCTTGCTAAGGTTGTAGCCGGTACATCAACTAAATTTGTACAGAATAAAGCCTGTTAAGCTCTCCCGCAAAGTTCACGTCGTTTGAAGTCTGATAACAATTAACGCATGAAAATCTAGCAAAGTTATCAAAATTAAAGACCGAGTTGGCGGTTTGACTTGTTATTAAGCCCTTTTTCTCTTAGCCATTACTACCGTGATTTAAAAATAATTCTCAGTTAATTCAGAAACGTCTCATCTTTTGCCGTTTTTGAAAAGTAAGTAACAATACTTTACCAACCTAAATTATTCAGTGTTAGTTAAAGGTAATGTATTAATTTAAAAAAAAAAAATAATTTTTAAACTCATCAGTTAATTTAATTTTTAAATAAAATGTATAAAAAAAAAAAACAGAACTATTAGGGTTTTACGACCTCTGGTGCTGAAGAATGTCTCCGAAATTTTCTTTACAGTATGTTGCAAACTTGTTCTCGGGAAGCCAAAAATAGGCTTCAAATAGCGTAAAATGCTTCAGCATCCGGGGTTGCGGAGTCAACTGGTATGTTCTACCGGAATTACATCAAAGAAGTGTTTAAATTGTAGAACGGAAAATGTTTGGACAATTTATTTTTGCCTGTAGAGCTAGAGTTGATCCAACACAACCATCACAGTTATCCATGGAAGAATAATGTTCTTTTCTGCGGGGAGTAAAGAAAACAAGCAAACACTCGACACAGCCACAATTTTCGCGTAACACACATATTCTAACCACAAAAACAGAAAGCAGTTAGAAAATGGCAGTGGTGGTGTTGTAACAAGCTGTTACATGAAACGCAAGGCGCACCACGAAGCCAACACTTCACTTCACGGTGCCCCTTGTAGTTACGTACGCGACTTGGCACATCAGCTGCTAAGGACACGTTTATAAATTAAAAGCAGTGAACAGCAACATTTCGCTTGGTGCGCGATGCTCGTGCTAGCACGGTCGAGGGGACGATCGAACTACACTTCTGTGACGTCACCTAGCTAGAGAAGTCACCGCTCCACGCTGCTTCGTTTATAATTCTTGCACGCGATGAGCTTGCTAATGCTGGCCACTACTTCGATCCAACTTTGCTGTTTCGCAACTTCACACTTTAACAGCGGAAAGATTCGATGCCATATGGCGGAAGGTCACTGTTATTAATATATTTGTCTGTTATTTTGAGCATACAACCTTTCAGCACACCACGTTTTCCTTTCTTGTGGCGTCGTTGGAATCGGTTGATGCCACCATTTTCCTATCCCAGCATGCAACAACTAAGCGTACGAGCGTTGCTTGACGCTTGGAAATCAACATCCAGTAAATATTCGAGTGACGCTTGTAAACATCAAATCGCACGCGTCGGTCCACCTGCTGTACAATTGTAAATGCTAGCGCTTTAGCGTTGAAAAGTTGTAGTTTCAAGTGCCGAGTGTCACGCGTACGCGTCAAAATCAACATTTTAACTTTGCAGGAGCCCATTGTTCTGTCGCGTGCAAAAGACGCTCGGGAACAATAGGACGTCAGTTTGGTGTATGGGGTTTGGCCTTGCAAGACGAACTCTTGGTGCTAACTAGGGCTGGTACACTAACCACTGTCACCAGTGCCTAATATGTAAGCGCTCGCTCCATAGTCCCCTAAGACTACTTGCTCCATGTGCTTAGACTGACTGAGAATTTTGAGCCTGAAACCTTAAATCTTGACTGCTGGTCTGAATGAGCGTTACAGTTTGTGCAAATCACAGCAAGAAATTACACACAGCATTGTCTCTCGCATTAATTAACTCGCCACACCAACTTTACTGCTGCTATACCAATATACTAAATGCAGCTGTCCTGGTATATTGCTTGTAATTTACCCTGAACTGGTGTTGTTGCTTTTCAGTCAATAGTGATGACGAGCAATTAACATTGGCAGTTAACAGTTATGTATGTGGCAAGAAATTAAACGTTAGAAATTTGACCCTTACAGTAATAAATCCAGCCAACCACTGCTCCAAGACCAAACTAAATTAAGCAAACCCTGCAGACTTTCGCCTGCTTAGTGGAGCTGCCATCTCACAGGCACCCCACAATCATCTTTCCCTTTATTACGTTCCAACTTTGAATGAGTGTAGCAGAGGGAAAGATGAGTATGAGGTGCATGTGTTTATGGATGGTGGGAGGGGGGGGGAGATGAGGTTTTATGGCGCGTCGACAGCTAGATCGTTAGCGCCAACGTCAATCACAGTGCTGTGGTCCGGGTTGCCACTGCATCACACATTACGGGGATAGTAAACAAACAAGTAAGCAAACAATGTAAACAACATTCTGTACAATGTCTCGCGGGAGATGGAAGCGACGACGAACACCATCAAGATGGTGACAATCAACGAGCAAGTGACGGACCGTAAGTGGCCGTCGACACCAATGACATTCAGGAGGGACAACCCCCCTCAAAAGGAAACAGTGAGTAAGTCGGGTGTGACCAATACGTAAACGGGCTAACACTACCTTTTCAAGGCGACTGCCACATTTGTGGATGATTGCTAGGTAGCCCACAGCTTGCAATGTTTGTAAAACTAAATTTCGTTTTAGACTTATTGTTGGATGGGTTTTATCATTTGACATGTATCCCACAGTACTGTCTGTGCAAGGGCCAAGGTGGCCTGGTGGTTAGCATGATCGTCTCTTGTGCCAGAGGTATTGGGTTCGAGTCCGACCTCAGCCACCCCTGGCATCTTCGGGAAGAGATGGGCCCTGTGATACCTCATGTCGATTGTGGCTTGTAAAAGATCCTAGGGATTTCCGACGGGATTTACCTTGTAAAATGGTCCTAAACGACCCTAAATCCTAAACGACCCTTCAAATTTGCCTGGCTTACATGACCTATCAACAA
>JAHWFP010262944.1:0-18196 GCA_023313725.1 Lithobius niger | reverse complement strand
TCCCGCCAAGCTTTTCGGCCGTGTTAAGTCGTGATATCAAACGCCAAACTCTTTCACCAAGCTAATCCCACCGATTAAGACTTCAAACGTTAAATGGAATAATTGAAAATTGCGCAGTAAGCAATTTTCTTATAATTCATTTAACCTAAGACCTATTATTCGGTGGGATTAGCTTGTCGAAAAAGCTTGGCGGTTGATATCACGACTTCACACGGCCGAAAAGCTTGGCGGGCATCGTTAACAAATTTTGTTTTGGGGTAGATTTGCATTACTGGAATCTCTATCTACATCATTATAAACGTACTATGTGCGTGCATGTTTGTAGTATGCCTATTCCTCATGGAGTTACGTACAAAGATGAGAATAGAGCCAAATGTACGATGAGTAAATTTACAAGGGTTATTTACCTAACTGCAATTTGAGTTTATGACCCTCAAATAAGCGAAAGATTGTGGCGAAAACTATTTCATGAAGTCAAAGTTCGATCAGGCAAACTATTCAGAAAGACAGTTGATTGCAAAAAAAAAAAAAACCAGATCTGTCGGTATCATACATTATAGAAGATGTCAAACATTCACATTTCTGATGCAAGGTTGGTGGATTCAAAGAGCAAAGTGAACAATTTTTTCGTACCGTACAGTAAACCTTTTGAACGCTTTTCTCGTTTGCTTGTTCAATCTTAGAATAGAATAATTGGTGTCGGCTAGTCTGGACTCAGACCATGTCTCACCCCGTGAACGCTATGAGACGAGTGGAGGCGAATGCCGAGCAAAAACAGCGTCTGAACCCATACTAGGTGTCGGCCAGTAAACTTAGAGCTTTTTGAAGGCCCATGCGGCAGATGTCAAGTGTAAACAAGAATTTATAGGGTTGGGGTAAGATACCACCATCGTGACAGTTGTTTTATGCCGCATGAGGGAGGAAACTGTAGTACCTGGAGAAAACCCTCGTGGAACGGGCGGGAAATAGTCGGTGAAAAACCCGTTCATATACACTTCCCTTCACCAGGATCGAATTTGGCTTTCATTTGGCTCCCTGGCAATACCTAAGAAACCGTTCATTATTTATAATAATAATAATAATAATAATCTACATTATAATTCTGGATAATCCTGTGTTCGCCAAGGGTGCCAAGGAGGCATCTTTATGTTTTGGTGTAAGGATCTATTGTAGAACTTCTCTGCGCAAAAATATTTTGTGCAGATAGTTTTTTTAGGTCAGGCCAAAAATCAGCATTTGGCAACTGGACTATATCTCACTATATTCTAGTATCCTACGCGAAATAGCCCTTGCAAATTTACATAGGAGAGTGAATGTAGCAAAAGCGTTTCTCAAGAAGGGGAAAGTTGTATAAGAATACTTTTGCAACATTGACACGCGTTTAAAGCAGTGTTGCAAAACTGAACCATATAGGAAAACCAATCGGGAGGGATGTACCTTTAAAAGAACGTACCTTCTCACTAATTTCGAACATCCTGCTCGGAATACATTTGTGGTTTTTACATACGTTAAAGCGAATGTAGCAATCCCGTTTCTTTCGGAGGGTGAGGGATGGAATAGGAAAATGAAAGCCTTTGCAACAGTTATACACATCTGAACTAATGTTGCAATACTACGCCATACCGCAGAGCCAACCGGGAGGAATGCACATTTAAGTGTATTAAATTACTACACCTAATTAGAAGACGTACAAACCACATTTTAAGTCGTACCGAAGTGTGGGGGAAGTTGGGAGAGGCGAAGGGAGAAGGTATAAACCTCCTAGAGTCGCCCCCTTCCCCCACCAGTGTGTGACCGTTTCGCCAAATTTTATTCACTCAGTGTCTTAATTTTCGGCCAAACGTGAATTCGTTTCACCGAATCCCGTTTTCTCGAATAATTTTTTTTTCAAATCACGTTCCTCGCTCGCGCAGCCGCGCTTACTGCGGCTAAACATATAACATCAGAAACCGCAACTAATCACAAATTCCTCCCAATTAGACATGCATCTTTAACTTTTCCAACGTCATCTCAAAACTCACCATTTTTTTGTAGAGTATGGGTAGTTTCATAAAACAATACACTGCATTGACCGCTGTACTATGCCTTACAAATGCAAAAAAAAAAAAAAAAAATTAAAGAAGAGGGGAATGTGCCAAGTTGTCTGGTTAATGGGTAACCTTGGTAGCCTTTTCGTGGTGAATACTTTCTAAGGCCGACCTTTTTTTTGGACTTGGAAGTTTCATTTGCAATTATGGCTTTTTTTTGGTGTGATATTTGACTTATTTGAAAGCTGAACTTTTGCAGTGAATCCTTTTTAATTCGACGTGTCACACGTCGAATTAATGTGGTTGTGGCCAAAAAATGGGGGTACGGGATTTACGTCAGCAACATCTCCTCAAAAGCCAGGCACATTTGTTCAATTCTGATCCGGCGAAGTTCAAGTATGTTGATGGGTCACTTGCAGTGCGCAAGTACAAAAGGTATTACGCTGAACAGAATATACACACGCCGTTTGAAGTATGATAACCTCTAAACAGGTCCTTAAGCGAAAAACCGTCGCCCGATAGTATACGATCTGTGAATGACGTCAGCGAAATGTCATCGTAAAGGTGTGCGTTCATACGAAAAATTGGCGAAAAAATTGGCGTGTAACTGCGCAATTCGGCATGTCAGCTCTTCAAATAGCGGTCGGTTAGAGACTAACACGGACATCGAGAGGGCTCGTCTCTTATCGCGAAGTACAATACAAAGTGAGTCGTCACTTACCTTTAGCGGTAATCTGGATGGTACACTGAATTTTTACGTTGGAATCTGGACGGTACATTGAATGTGAGGCGTGCATAGCCTCGCTGCTTTCCGGGTGCGATTTATTACAGTATTTTATTACGCTTATTTCTGATGTTGTTTCTTATTGAACGAGTGAACAAAGCAAATGATGTCCTATTTTTACAGTGGCGGACTGGCCAGGGAGGGAAGGGCGGAATATTCCTCCTGGCCTTGAATTCTCCAATTTTTTTTTTAAATCCGTAACAGGAAGACTCGCGCAAGTTTCATTGGTTCGATATTAGTTTTACCAACAGATTTAAAATTACAAATAATAATAATAAAGATAAGTAAAAAGTGCTAGTAAAACAAGTACTTTGTATTGAGTAACCTAACAAAAATTGGCCACACGAAATTGCAGTGTTATATTCAATGTCGAATTTGTCACAATTTTCGTGTGAATATTTTAACTTGGTGTAAATAAATTTAAAGTAGTCAACCTCACGTACCCTCAGGGCAATGTGATTTCTCCTACAACCCCCCCCCCCCACCCCAATTACCTGAAAATTTACTGAAAATATGATGTTCGAAGATTTAAAAAATGTAAAACTCCGATGAACAAGAAGAAAGGGAACGGGAAACTGTAAAACAACGAAGCTTTCATTTTTTTTTTTAAGAAAACCAATATCAGCGTCCGATGAAAACTTATCTGGTCAGTGATCGCATCGTCGCACACCAGATTCTGGCTCATTTGCCGTATCGTAGTATAGCGAAAGTTACGAGACATTTTTTTTTTAAATATAATGTGCATTATAGGAGATATTCTTCAGTACACCACGCATTCAGATTTTTTTGTAGTGTCCTGTTGGTATGTCTGCCGTTACAACTGCATACATCAATTACACATTTTTCTTTATTCTGTCATACAACACGTCGAATTACTAATACAGTGTAGTGCATCTTGTTTTACGGTACAAATCTTTTTAAATATTTGTTTCGTGTATTTGGTGGTAAGATTGAGTATGTGAAAATAAATAATAGTAGTAATAATAGTAAAAATAATAATAATAATATTTTGCATCTAATTGTAACAAACTAAAAACGTCCTTGAATTGTACTTCTAAATTGCACAATTGACTCAAAATCGCCTCAATTTGACTCAGAATCGCCTAAAAATCATCATTACGGGCAGGCAAGGCGTAGAATTGGAGGAGAAAGGAAGGGAGCAGTGGCGGGCAGGGACCTTTGACTGGTGGGTTGTAGACTTTTCACATCTGCGTGATACCACTGTGAGGGGTTCGAGGCTGGAGTGGAAATTTCTTCTATCATGGAGGGAATAATGACCACAGGCTACTGCTGCTGCCTCTTTGCGTTCTTTGTCGTCGCTATTAACGGGGAGGGGAGGGGCAAGTAGAGGTCCCCAGGCGCGCAGATCTTTCCCTGGCAGGGCAAACAAACAGCGATGGAGTTACACAAAACCGAATATTTCCGAAAATGTTTTAGGAATTAATACTATCTTCGACGTCGAAAATTTCGTGCACTGAATCTATCTAATCAGAAAGTTAAAATAAATCGGAGCGAAATTGCGAACGTTATCATCTCCCAAAGCTTAATAACACTTGAGCAACTTCGTGATGTATGAACCCTTGACAGGAAGGCTTATTCACTCTCAATTTGAGTTTTGAGTTTTGAGTGCGGTTCCATTAAACCTAATCGGTCATTATTTATGGCCGGGAGGAAGGGAGGGGGAGGAAATGAAAATGTGATCACCAAATTTTCAATGGCCCCCCCCCCCCCCCGCCTTCGAGACCGTGAAAAAAATCTTGACACCCCTCTACAAGGTACAAAAGTAATGTAGCCCACCCTAAAAAAATACGCATTTCGTATACTTATTGAGACTCTGCAGATGATTGCCTGTACCCAAGAATAGTGCCGTATGCAAATTAAGTTAGCAACATTCCGTACCGACAAATTACCACAAGTTGTTAGGAAAACCTGCCTCGTTTTTAACGAAAAGACACGTTGGGTTGAAAATGTTCTATAAAACACTAATTTTCCTTACACCCATCTTGTATCTAGTTTCACACTATGTGCTTGAATGCTTGTTTGCTTGCATGCCCAGATCCGTATCATTATAGTCAGAATCTGATTGATAGACAGAAGCCAAGAAACCAGTGACTTACAGAGTTCATTGAAAAAAAAGACATATGCACTATTGGGTAGTAATAGCTTCAAAACCTTTTGTGGTTTAGAAGAACGAAGAATAGAATAAAAGGAGATGGCAAGAGGGTGAGTAAGCCCCAACATCACTTTTACTCTCCCCTACTGCATCCCTCCCCCACCTCCTCCTCTCCACTTCCCCACTTCACTATTCACTCTCCACAGCACCCTCTTCTGGAAAGCAAAAAAACCCAAAATAGAAAGAAGGCAGTTTACGCTCTCGCCCAGCGAATCAAGATTGAATAGTTACTGAACTGTTGGCAGTATAATATTAACACAAAATAAACACAATTAGCTGTAATTATTAGTAATAGAGGAAGACACACAATGGTGCCAATATTGTGAACGGCTAAGGATGACAAGTGAGCAGCAGTATTCACAAGTGATTTAGCAGTATTCAAGAAAATATTCACCCTCTACGAGTCCGCGAATTGAACCCGAGTCATTGGACTGGGGTTACAATGCAATCCAAAAACCACGACACCTGCTGGCATTGTGGGCGTTAATGCAATACGGGGAACATGTACTTATTATTTGCATGGTAGCAATAAAAAAGGGCGATCGGTAAGCAACGTGAAAAGGAATTCAATAACTTCGTAACAATCATAAACAAACTATATAATACGACGTGTATTGTTGGCTATCAAACTGGGATTTCGCCAACTAAATTTTCCCTCTCATCGTCGTGAGTCAGATAACCCGGCCTGTATGGATTGGTGCACTCTAAAATCAAACAAACTTTTAACACAATGGTGCCCCAACAGAAACAAATGCCAATACGACAACATGCGAGGCAGTGTAACAAAACGACTTCCCACTAGACTTGCGTGATGTGCCCCATTTTTTTTAAAGCACTACGTGTATATCAATACCCAGGGTCGAAGCGAGGGAGAAGAGGGCGGGGGGAATTGCCCCGCCAACTTTTCTGAAATCGGCAAAAGTCGGCAAAATCAAAGCTGTCTTTGGCTGAGCGAAATTATAATGCCGACGATTAAAATTATTTTCAACCTTTATGTAAGTTATAGTACCCCTGACGAACTGTATAGGATTTACCACCTGATGGGCGATATCCCGAACATGGCCAATCCACGAGAACTATGTCAAGATGACGTCGAGGCGAAGCCGAGGCGAGGCCATGGAAGGGATATCACCCATCGGGTCATAAACCCCATATATTTCGCCACGGGTACTACAACTAATTTATCGTACGGTCTCTAACTTTCGAAATTAAAAACAACATTTGGGGTAAATGGAAAGTTTGCCTTCGCAAATGAATTAGAAGGTCTGTTGTTTATACAAATTTTGTGCCGTCACGTTTGCATAATTTTGTTTTGATGCAGTCAGGTTTTAGGCTGATACCATTTGAGCGAGATGGGTTGTGTGTCTATAGAGCAGCGCCAAGTGACATCATATTGGCTACGAGATAGCATCTGGAGGGGTATAGCTACAAGGAGCACTAGATTAAAATGTAATGGAAAACAACGGCACTTCTAGACAATACAGCTCTTGAGAGCGGATTTCTTAGGCTTAAAAAAATATTGTTTTCTCCAACAACAAATATCGCGCATTATAGCCTTAAGAAATCCAGTTTAATAGCATTGGCTTCAGTAAGACGCCCTTTTTTCCCCCCTTCCACAACTCCTTGCAGCTAACCCAGTTACCGGCTCCGCCATAGAGTTATACACAATAATACTACGTTATGTCACTGCCCTACGGGGAGAGATTTTCTTTTTTTAAAAATAGGTTTAGGAGATACGCGTTTTTTTTTAAAGTCATTGGACTGATGTCTATTACCTTGTTGGACATTACGGAAATTTCATCATGAAAAATTACGTCGTTAACCCTAGGTTAACCTAAAGGGTTTTTTTTGTTTTTTTGTTTAATTGTCTCATTTTACGTAATGTGTCGTCTTTCTTTAATTTGCATAATGTGCTTTCTGAGAGGGGTCTTCGCGTTTAAGTCATTCTCTGATGGAAAACGAAAGTTGGATGACAGCGAAGAAGTTTTCAGCTTAATAACACCCAAGGAAAGGTTCGGTTTTCATCTTCTTTACACGGACAATTCAGCAGTAACGTATTGCTGTGAACTATGTGGGCAGTTAGGAACATTGTGGGTGTAATTTTCGAAGCGTGGGGGGGGGGGGGGTGGAGGGAAATAGCGTAACGCTTAATTTTAACGATGAAGTTTCATGTGTATTTCGTATAAGTGATGTCAGTTGGTGTTTTCGAAAGGCCGATGCAGGTTCGTTTATCTTAAGTTGTTGCTTAATAAAAAAAAGGACGGGTTTCAATTATTTTTCGAAAAAGGAACGTAGGTTAACATAAAAAAAATAAAACTAAACATTTCCCACGATTTTTATATGCCAGTCCTAATACTGTCAAGATGACTATGACATCTTAAAGCAGAAACAGAAGTCGGGCGCGATAGCTAAAGTAGGGAACACGATGGTTTATTAGTAAGGTGGGGTGCTCATTCCTACGAAAATGCATCCCCCTCTGGTCTCTGGCGATTAAAAGGACTAGTTCATTCGGCACCAGAGACAACTACCGCATGATTTACCGACCGGATAGCCCTGAAAAATAAATGCCACTGGTTAGCCTTTAATTTGGCGCATATCATGCAATACGAACCGTCGTTCTGTTTTTTCCGTCAACCACTGCTTTGCCCCCGACACCTCACAAAACTCGCGATGGGCGTTACAATTCTCTTTTGTTTTTGCCCCCTCTATATAGTACGTATACCACAGAGTAGTTAGGGTGTAAGATTAAGGGTTAGCCAAGAGTAAGAAAATATTATGTCGGAAGCCGGCAGTCCATGAAAAAAAAATTGAAGTCGGAATGTTTCGCATTTGTAGGGTATTTTGTTCTTGACCGCCAAATAAAGTGCGAAGCGCTGCCACAAACGAAAAACAGTGAGTGAAAGAAAATAGTGTTTCATCGAATTCTTTCAGAGTAATCTCCAAGAAAAAGCAAGGCAGAAAAAAAGATAACTTAAGTTTAAAATTTCTTCAAACCTGTTAGATAGTTGATGGAATCCCAACCAACACAGCTCAGTTAACAACCGGCTTAGTTTGCAAGCAATTAGATATGGGTGCGGTAAGGATCCAATGTTCATTTTTTCCTAACGTGGTTTAAAAAAAAATACAAGGAGGACATAGGTAAATACTCCTGACTGTAAAAAAAAAAAAAAAACCGCACATTTTGCCGACATTTGTTATCTAAAAAAAAACACGATATAGGCCTACAATTGTTGATTTACACCACAAAAGAAAGTTTCCTGGCTCGCGCCACATCAGAATTTGAGAGATTAAAAAAATAAAAATAAAAAGCCGCCCGCATCAACTTTTGGTTTGTACACTTATGAGAACCAAGGTATTTATTTTTATCGGCCTAATGCGACAGAAAAGGCTGAAACTTCGTTTGAGTGGATAACTTGGGTCGCTGGCAACAAACAAGTCGCTATTAGTTATGCAACTCCTCGTTTGCTTTTTAAAAAAAAAAAAGGTGCGAACCTCACTAATATTGCTGAATTACTAGTGACTAGCTAATTTCACGAAAATAATTTCTTCCGTGCGGTGCATAAAGTAGAAATTTCGCAGGTTTTCTGGTTTTGGGGCCAGGGGAAGAGTAAATTCAACGTCATCAGTATAGGGCAGAGTTACTGCATTTTGTTGTTGTTTGTACTTTACGGATTCGAACCCAAAAAGAATAATACAAAAATGAACAACATATTTTATTTACAACAATGAATATGAGAACGTGAGTACGCGGGACCTTAAAACTCAATTTTCGGCTTTTTATTTAGAAATTGAATCAGTTGAGGGAAAAAAAAACTATTAGCTTGGAAAAAAAAACTCCACAAAACAAATCTTGTTACGAATTCAGCCTAGCTTCTCGGTCGTTTGAAGACGCTATGTCAAACGCCACGTTCTTTCGCCAAGTTAATTCCACTGACTAAACCATCAAACGTTAAATGAAATACCTGAAAATTACGCAGTAAGTAATTTTCAGATTTTTCATTAATCTTCACACTATTTACTCGGGAATGGGGGCGGGGGGGGGGGGTAACTTGGCGAAAGAGCTTGGCGTTTGGTATCACGACTTCAAATGGCCGAAAAACTTGGCGGGAATCCTTAACAAGTTTTGTTTTGGGGGGATTTGAAAACTACAGTAAATATTTCTTCATTGCGTGCTGATAAGTTGAAAATGTTCGTCACAAGGCTGGCATGAAAAACACATAGAGGGCCGAAGCGACTTGGGGGGTTGGGGGGAGGGGAGCTTCCGTCCCCAACCATCCAAGACACACATACAGTTGGCAAATTCGAGTTGTCGAGTTGGCAAACTTGGATAAATAATCACTGCAAATTCCCGTTTCCAAGAGTACTGGTTAATAATTATCACCATTCGGTCAGTTTGAAAGTAAAGTTAAAAATGTTTTTTTCTTCAGTTTACGCAACACTTCTATGTAGCGTGGGAGTAACTGAAATGCTGCCTCTGCTCATTTCTGGTTGCTTCCCTGCAGTTCTCCTCATATCCACGTGGGAAAAAAGAAGCTCCGCGAAAATATGCTGGTTGGCGAAATAGAAAATTTACTTGGCCGTTTTGTTTGCTATGTCACCACCATGACTTAAAGTATCATAGATAATGTAGAAAATAAACCAAAAAATGCACAAAACCATATCTCCACCGAGTTTGAAGTCGTTAACAATTAAGTTTGAATTCTTTAACAATTAACTTCGCGAAAATCGTACACAGTTGGCAAAACTAAAAACTGAGTTGGCTATTTTACTGCCTATAGTTCTTCTTCTGCTAGACAGTGCCGCCCAGAAGGGGTTTCAGCGTGCAGCAACTCGTAGGCTAACTGGTACTTTTAGGAGGGTACAAAATTACTGATGTATTAATATAACAGAACACAACATCACTGACAGGATTTACGTTTCTTAGGTAAAGCAGAAACATCAACAAACGCTACATAAAACAAAATGTAGTAAGGACTTCTGCCAAGTTATCGCTGTCTGAAGTTGTGATATCGAATAAAATATCAAAAATTAATGCAGAGTTGTCTATTTGATTTACTAGTTCGTCTGCCAGCCCATCAGTGTCTTGGTTTTAGTTAAAAGAGAAAATGAACTAAAGCCGTACTTCATGAAAACTGATGGGTACAGTTGGCAAAATCAAAAACCGAGTTATAAAAATTGAATCAGCTGTTTGATTTTATGTTGTCCTTTTTCCATTAATTTGAATTTGTATTAATGCTGAAACAACTACATTTTCCAAATCAAACTTGTTAAAAAAATTTTAAAAATTTCAAATTGCGAAGGTCCAAGATTTCACGATAAGAGTTCATAAGATATTAAAGGACAAAAGCGACCCAAATGCCCCGAAATGTGGGCAAAAATTACCCTAAGAGACCGGTAATTATTTATCGCCGGGGAGGCCGGAGGAAAGGGGTAGTCATGAAGTTTTGGACCCCCACAAGAGGGGATCATAAATTGTTCAGATCCCGTCAAAAGGGGGGTGGTCAAAAACACACTGACCAACTGGAAGAAATAGCCATTTTTGGACCTCAAAAATGGCCTTTCATCAGTCAAAATTTCCAAAAACGGCTCAGCTTCTGGGGGGCTACCCCCAAACCCCCCACGCTATTACTGTTTACTAGGTTTTGAAGCTATTCGTACCATTACTGCAAATATAGGTTTTATATAGTATAGCATCAAATGTGGAAGCTTTTCTCCAATAATACCTCAATTTGTTTTGGACAAAACTGAGGTTAAGGGTTTCGCCATTTCTTTCGTCTTTCGTCTTGTTGTCTGGGATAGAACTGAGAAAAAAATTTCATTATATTTCACCTTTCGATAGTCCAGTTTAACAAAATTTTCTGCATCCCTGACCCCTTCTCTGCTGCCTATGCTTGCACACAGCATGGAGGCCAAAAATAAGCATTAAAATAGCGTAAAATGCTTCAGCTTCCGGGGCTGTGCCCTGGACCCTGCTGGGGGAGCTGACAGCGCTCCCCCAGACCCCCTAGCAGAGTTTGCCGGAGTCCCTGAAGAGTAGTTTACTGGAAATACTACTGTCATTTTTTAAACCAGTTGGCAAAATTATAAGATGAGTTGGCAAAATGAGTCTGCCCCCCCCCCCCCCAACCAAGTACCCTTCGCTACACGTAGATTGCGAGCGGTGGTACATTATAGAAACGAAACCAGGTCTTATTTTTCGACAAATCATTTGTATCGTAAGAAAAAGAGGACTAATAGCGAGGTCTGATTGGCTCTTGTGTCCTACGTCATCTGCTTCGCAGCCAAGCAAAAAACGGATAATTCGTGAGTGACCGTCTAATAGCTCGTGCCTGACAAAGAAACTTAAGCTCCATACCATACCATAATTGGATACAACGCAGGAGAAGTGCAGAGGCAACTGTGCTGACTGAGAACATAGCTCGCGCCTGACGAAGGAACATGAGCGCCATCTCTTACCATAATTGGAAACCACGAGGAGGAAGTGCAAGGCCAACTGAGATTAAATAATTACACACTGCAGTGCGGCAAGAAGTTGAAAAATGGCGGACAACGTGAATTTATGTGGGATCCATCCGTCCTCCCGCACATAGTAAAGGATGTTACCCACTGCCGTTTCCCACCCAGAGGGGAGAGGGGGGCAGTAACGGTGGACGGGGAATTTTGATATACAATTTACCAAATAAATGCCTCCCCAGACGGTGATGAGTCTTCATATATACACCTGGTATCCATCAATCTTCTAAAGCCATTGAACGTAAATTTATGACGTGTGAGGGGGTTTAAAAATATCTTTCCCCTACTATTTACTTATGTTCTATTCCATTGTTGTGGAGCCCTAAAAAAATTTCTCGAACATATTGTTTGAAGCCAGGAGAAGCCCTTCTAGAATACCTAAAAATCCGTCAGCTTACGGTGCCCCCCTAAGGAGCTCACACACTCCCCCACACCCCCTTGCTGGTGTGGATGAGTCGGCAAATTAGACATGTCTGCTCCCCCTCCCTTCCCTGCGCTTTACCCCTGTCCATCCGGCCGTGCAGAACAAATGATTTTGGCTGTAGCATGTTGTACCAAAATGTCTGAAACGCAACAGCAATTGGTAGTGAGAAAAAAGTAGTAAGAAAAGACATTTGAGAAAGAAAAGGAAACCATACATTAGTGCGACGATTCAAGTTTCGGCCATGCGTTGATATCCCATTGTTTTAAATAATTTAGTCCGGTGCAATTAGCACTTTAGGTCGGAAAAAATTCCCATGAAGATGAAACTTGGCAGATATGTCCATAAATACTACCCGAGTAACATACTAAAAGTCCCCTAAAATCCCACTGGAGCTTTCGCCGCCATTTTGAAAAGATGGCCGCCGCCGGCCACCAAATCGTATATTTTCGTAAATATCGCACGAACTATCACTCCTACCGAAAATTGTATAGAAAAATAAATTAAAGATAACAAATATCTCTACAAAAAAGGTCCTTATGATGTTTTCGCTAAAACTAACAGTTTTTTTGCAATCTACTGGTTACTGAAAACATGTGAAAAATTTTGAAAAAATGGCACCGCCGGCTACCATACTGTGTATTTTCTTAATTATAAATAAATTTCCGTTTCTTAATTATCGCACGAACTATTACTCTTACCGAAAATTTTATAGTAACATAAATTAAAGATAACAAAAATCTCTAAAGAAATACTGTTTGATGTTTTCTTTAAACCCAACCGTTTTTTTGCAATTTACTGGCTTACTGAAAACATGATGAATTTTGAAGAAATGGCCTCTGCCGGCTACCAAATTACCTATTTCGTGGAGTGGGAGGAAGGGGCTGAAAAAAGTTTCACATCTGGCAATCAATTTGCCCCTTTGGTTTCAGTTAGTACACAACGTTCTCCCGTAATCCCATGCCCCACCCCAAAGAAAAAGAAAAACTCTTTTTTTGACGGTAACTCTTTAACCTTCAACAAATCAAAAACGTAATGTGAAGCACAAACGTTCAGCACACATAATGGTATACGTCTTTTACGTAAAAGCAACCCTTGAACCCCAAAATCGTATTTAAAGTATATCGCTCTTAATTTGCGCAAAAGCTCCTTTTTTTCAATTGGTTGTTATAGGGATTTTCGTGTTCAAAGTGCTCTTGCAATCCCTCCAATACCTCAAAGTGGAATGCTTAGGATTTTCTGAAAGGTGGGGATCTATTCTTTATATCTATCCTAACAAAAATTATTTACTGTAGATTGGGTCCGTCCAAGGGAAGTTTTCGCACAAATTAAGAGCGATATACTTTAAATACGATTTTGGGGTTCAAGGGTTGCTTTTACGTAAAAGATGTATATCACTTTTGTGTATTGAACGTTTGTGCTTTACATTATGCTTTTTGTTGACGGTTAAAGAGTTACGGCCAAAAAAGCGGTTTTTTTTCTGGGGGGTGGGGGGGGGGGGGTTGAGGGCGTAAAAAATTGTGACCCGGGATTTTTTTACCCTACCCCCCCGTACTAACTGAAACAAAAGGATGTGCATTGCCGGATGTGAAACTTTTTTCAGCCACCCCACCCCACTAAATACGTAATTAATACTTTCCCCGTAGTAGCCGGCAGATGCGATTTCTTCAAAATTCATCACGTTTTCAGTAAATTCCGGTTGGTTTCAACAAAAACATCATTAGGACCTTTCTTGTAAAGATTTTTGTTATCTTTAATTTATTTCTCCATAAAATTTTCGGTAGTAGTTATAGTTCGTGCGATATTTAAGAAAATATACAATTTGGTAGCCAGCGGTGGCCATCTTTTCAAAATGGCGGCGAAAGCTCCAGTGGGGTTTTAGGGGACTTTTAGTATGTTACTTGGGTAATGGGTATAGTATTTCTGAACATATCTGCCAAGATTCATCTTTATGGGAATTTTTTCCAAACTTCGTCAAAAAATGATATAATTGCACCGGACTAATTGTGGTATGCGTGGTTACCAGACCTCATAGGGTCTGTTCACTAAATTTAATTTAACCATGGTTTTAAAAAAAATGGAATTATTACGCCTAACAATATATGCTTTAACATGGTAGTACAGACTTTCTTACTTCCAATTTTAACGCACTGTCCTTATTTGTTGAAGATGCAGTAAATTATTGTTACGCACAATTTGTCTGAAAAAATTTGTTTGAATTATTATCTTTATTATTATCATTAATCATTTATGGGCCTTCGCCTAGGTGGGCCAGAGCGCCTCGTCCGACGAGGCAGCGCGCACTTAGCCACAGCGGCCAATCAGTCGCAGCGGCCACTGGGATCCCGGGAGGCATGCAGGCGACCACAGGGTGACAATGCTCTGTGTTCATTTTTCACCACGTGATCGAGAAATATCAAGGGAAAACGGACGTGGCCGCGTGGCACGTCGCCGTGTTTTTGGGCCGCGACGACCACTGGCCGCACGACCTGGTTGCCTAGTGCGCGGGGGCCATAATCATTCTGGATATGACTATTAGGCAAGAGGGAAAGTAACTCAGGGCATTGTATTCCATTGGTATATAGGCATAACATGTGACTTCTGGTAGTTGCTGCTTAGTGGTACCGGTAGGCTATTATAGATCACATATGGTGTTAGGTCAGATGACGGTGCGTGAAATATTGAAGCCATTTCTTTGCTTTTTTGTTGCCATTTTGGCCTATTACTATAAAAGCAATAGAAGTTAAAAAAAAAAGATTGAAATAAAAAGCGCTTGTAATAAAGTAGTCTTCAAAACGGCCGCAGTAGCAGTTCGAACTTAATGGAGAAAAGTAATTAGCGTTTAAAGTTCGCTCCCTAATTGTCGAAGATTTTTTTTTATCATCTGTGCGTTAAAAAGGACATCTCCAACTAAATTTGAAACGTAACAGTAGCAGTTTAAAGTCTGGGTGTCCAGCATAAAACAAAGCGAATATTGTACGACCTAGACAATTGGTCGTATACTATAGGTCCCTAATTATTCTGGTAAATCCTTTTTATCGCCCTCGCTGGAAAAAAGATATGGATACATTTAAGGAAACATACAAAAATAATTTTAATATTATCGGAATGGTAGCAGTGTTTTAAGTTGCCGTTGTACAGACGCCTGTTGGTAGAGTCTGGTATCGAAAGTTTGTTTGGTACTAAATTTCGAAACGTAACATTGTTACGTGATGCCTAAAACATTAAGAGTCGATGGTTACGTTTTGAATTAATCTAGACACACGCTAGTGTGTCGCGCCAAGTCAGGCAACAAACATCCCAACAAACATCACATCAATTCAATTGTCGAGGTTGTAAACCATTGTAGTGCGACGCTATTGCCTCAGTGTTATATCTTGAAGCAAAGTTGGGCACATTTCAGGAACTTGGGGAAAAATAGTAATGCGGTACAAAAGCTTAAATTGTGTGGAAATCGAGAGCAATGACCCACTTGACAAAAATTAACTCGTGTAGGAATGCCAGCTAAGCTGCTTTCAATGCAAAATCTGACCCTCAGTAACATTGAAAATGTGTAACTAGTTACATATGTTGAATCCCATAGGGTGATTATTCATCGATACCGAGATAACGGGAAGGCTTCCAGCTATGAAATTGGACGAATGGGTGCACTACAATACGAACTGCGTATCTTTTATGGTTTGGAGCATAGGGGTGTAACGAGGATGGCGTGGGAGGGCGCGTAAGTCCGAAAATATTGTTATAACTATTGTTAGTATTGTCGGCATCGTCTCTCATTGGACGGGCATAGTTCGGACAATGACAACGTGTATACTGACGCGCGTGCCTAGACACACATTATCGTGCCTAGTCACAATAAATCTAAACAACGTTGCCAAAGAAACTGTTTTCACGTCCAATTCACGAAAAATAAACCAACTGTAAAAACAAAGCAAAATAAACAAAGCCAAAAACTGGTAAAGAGGCCACCAAGTTGAGAGTGGTTCGGCCCTTCAAAGGAGTGATATCAACACACCAAAACTAACTAAATAAAAGAAATTACAACAAATTAAAACCAAACCAAAACCTTATAAAGAGGTGACTAAGTTGAGAATGGTTCGGCCTATAGGCAAAAGGTAGTAGCAAATTGTTGAAAACCAATTTCTTGTTGACGTGGCAGTTTATTACAAATTTGCACTGTAGTGGAGTTGAGTAAATACACAATTTAAAAAAAAAAGGAGTGATATCATATCAAAAACCAAAACTGGTAAAGGGGCCGCCAAGTCACCGAATGGTTCGGCCCTTCAAAGGAGTGATATCAACCATACCTAAACATTTGCCAACTTAATCGCACCGAACAATACTTTGGACATTAAATGAAACCGAAAGTAGCAATGTTCTAGTTTTCATTTAACCTTCGAACGATTAACATGGCGAATGTTTTGGTGTGTTGATATAACTCCTTTGAAGGGCCAAACCATTCATGACTTGGCGGCCCCTTTTATTAGTTTTGGTTTTTGATATAATCTAAAGTAATGAGATTAGGCTTCTCCTGAATCATGGATATGTTTTTCCATCAAGGCAATAACACAGCTTTGCTGTAATTAGACATACACGCTCAAGTGACTATGGTCTAGTACTGTATTAAATGTTTGTTTTAGTCTCTGTACTCAATTTGGATTAAAAATTTGATACTGTAATGTGTTTCTAACTGGATCATCAATTTACCTCTTTAGCATCATCAGAAAAATGTTAGACTGTAGGCGGTTTTTGAAACCTTGATTGGTCATGGAATCCTATTCGTTGTTCACTCTGGTGGTAGCAAGCCATTCCCATCACACTGTTGTCCTTGCTCCCGTAGTGTAGGGACACCTCACAAAGTTCGTCATGCACATTGACAAGGGCAACAAAAACTCGCTTTTATTATAAGACCAACTTCAGGTTTCGAAAGGTTTTATTTGGACAGCGGATAAAATGTGATGCACTACCATGATCAACTTTATTGGCGATCATCCAATTAGTTGAGAGAAAAAAAACCACAGTTAATCGCGATAAATTTCTTCCAACAATTTGCAGTCTGCACATTCGATTCGTGAATTGCTGGTATGGATTGACTACAAACCCGTGAATAGTTGGTTGAAATTATACCTCTACCTGGTGTTCGTCTGGATAACGTTAGCTGGATTGCTGATAAAAGAAATAGGAAAAGAAGCCAAACAGCGAAAATCGTACACTTGAAATAACGTAGTACAGTATAAGTCACCTTTAAGCACTTATGTTTCATTGGAGTGGCGTGACCCGGATTCGAACTGGCAAACGAGTGTGTCCCCAGATCACTGACATAACTTATTTATCGATATGCAGTGGAGGAGTGGGCATATCGATAAAGGCGTTACATCAGTGATCAGGGAACGGATTGAAATGCATGTTTGAATCCGGGTCACGCCACACCGAAAAAACGTAAGTACGTACATGTGGCTTACTGCACTTTTATTTTTAATGCACGACTGTCGCTGTTTAACTTGTTTTACTCTTTGCTTGATAGAATTTACAGAAAATTGTGTATATTTATTTAATTGGGGTCTATTTGTCTAAAAGGATGGAACATTGCATCTTTTTGCTACCACATAAGAGTTAACACTGGCGATAGCCAGTGTTAGTAAGGGTCATCCTAGGGTCTCTATGTTAAACTTTCAACTTTGAAAGCTTATAACTCCGTCAAAAGTGAACATATTTAAACCAAATTTTGAATCTAGCCTTGACTAGTCAAGGCCTGTCTTCAGTCCAAAAATTGTGCAATTCGGTCCAGCCAAACCCGAGATACAGAGATGGGCCAAATAGACAACTTCTTGTTCTTCTTGTTGTTCTGGGGATACTCTCGTCTGTCCTCTCTACAGGTCAAACTACACCATCTAAAATGATGGGAATGGGCTCAAATCATAGCTTCGTAGGTACGCATGTGCCTTTTCTAGGTTATTTTAGTGTAACTGGAATAGTTATTTAGAAATAAGCCATGACGTGCTAACTGAAACAATGCTATTTTGCTGATGAAAAACACCAATTCTCCTTACTGTAACCAAATTCTCCCAACGAACAATTAGAGAGCATTCACAAATTACGTAACACTTTTTTCTAGCAATTTAAACTCCCCCTCCCCTCTTTGTAACACCAGTTTAGCGAAAATAATTTTGCAAAAATGAGTGTGTTTCGTAGCACTTCGTCGTACCATAGATTAGAAAGTTAACTAGGTATACCGTCTTACTTCTTCCCGTCCTACGCGGAGCTCTGGCGGTAGTTGC
>JAHWFP010262938.1:0-13084 GCA_023313725.1 Lithobius niger | reverse complement strand
TGCTATTAGACTGGATTTCTTAAGCCTATAACGCGCGATTTTTGTTGCTGGAGAAAACAACGTTCTTTTAAGTCCGCTTTCAAAGCACTGACTTGACTAGAAGTGCCGTTGTTTCCGTTACATTTTAATCCGTTACATTTTGCACCTTGTAGCTGTTCCCTGTCTCGTAGCCAAAATGACGTCACATGACGCTGCTCCATAACGAAATACCTGCGCCAAAGCAAACGCAATTTACAGGTTGGTTGACAAAAATATGTGACAGGAGCTAGTAACGCTACGCCAAATAGAGAAAAACATCGTAAACATCATAAAACATATTTAAATATCGAATATCAAAATTTGGTCGTAAATCGAAAATTAGAATCCTAAATCGAAAGTTCAAATCGTAAACCAAAATCGAAACCGTAAAAATAAATTACTTCGGAGAATCATTTTGCGAAAAGAAAACAATAATTATCAAACCGCATCCAACTCGTGTTTCTATGAAATGTGTCATTTGTGTGGTTTTATCACAAAACTCTTTTTCCAAAATTAATGGTTGACAAAATGACACAAGTCGCCCACTAACAGGGCCTAGAATAACATGCAAAGAAAAACTATGGAATACGGGAAAGCCATCCACTCCACACCAATGCCCCGCCGCATTATGACATATTCGGGCACATTTTCAAAATATGGCGGCGCATTGGTGTGGAGTGGATGACTTTCCCCATTTTCCATAGGTTTTCTTTACATGTTATTGTTTGCGATCAAGGCACGTAAAAGAAGCGTGATGAAAATCTAAAACGTGTGATGCCCTCTTGCTTGCAAGTCTTTTCGGCCCTGTCAGCTTGTGTCATTGAGTTGAGCTAAAACACACCCAAATTATCGATTATTGAACACATATAGTATAATCAGATAATTTTTTCGTCTTAGTTCCTTCATCTTGCTTTTAATGCAACGTGTATTCGCGTTGAAAATACCACTCTTGCCTAGTTTAAGTGAGAGTCCTGTTGAGAGCAGTGACATTTGCCGCCATATTGGCACCAGTATGGGTTTTGGAGGGCATAACTACAAGGTGCACTTCATAAGAATGGAGGGAAAAACAACGGAAGAGCGGATTTCTTAGGCTTAAATTAACGTTGTTTTCTCCAACACCAAAAATCGCGCGTTTTAGGTCTAAGAAATCACTCTTCGCAGCATCGGCTTCAGTATGACGCCCTTCTGTTTCTCTCTGTAGTGCCCCTTGCAGCTAACCCATTAAGGCTCCAACATAGAGTTATATACAATAATACTACGTCGTGTTACTGCTCTATAGTGGACGGATGGAGTCCACGCAGCTTTACCACGAGAACATCTGCTTTTATTCTTTACGTCGGGCCAGGTTTACCCCTAAGAGCTTCCTGGGTTGCACCCGAGTATTGAGAATACAGCCAGCAACCATTGTATCTTGCTTCAAAAGTCCGTAAGCTCGTAACAATAGAGCAGCGTGTGGCGGCGCGTACAGGGTCTTGAGGTGCCTACTGTCTATAGCACCGACATCTAGCGAAGTTGTAGTTTGGTGTGAATAAATCATAAGTGTCGGTTTTTACTTTTTCGGAAAAACAGCATAGCGTGTGTACTGATCGGTTAGGAGAAGAGCGTCAACGTTCTAACTAAACTTTTTATGACCTATATCTATCACGGTTTACTGCCACCACGATGGGAATTTGGTTTAATTGCCTACTTAGGAGTTAAAATAAAAATTGGTTTGTAATTAAATTAATAACCCTTGCAAATTAAATCGGACTCGGAAGTCAAACTGTTGATTAAAACAACTTTCTTTTCTGTTTTAATTAAACATGACAAGTTATCATACAACACGAAGTAACTAGTTGGTCATAAATGCACACTTCTCTTATAACCCAATCCAGTCAGGGACACATGAATACACTCTTATATTACCTAAGCACTCAGGTAGATACATAAAATAAACACTCAGCCTGGCAACCGGACTATACCCATGTGCACTAACCTGAATTTCCTGCACAATCGCTGTGCGATCAGTCATTCAATCACCCATCGACGATCGAATCCAAATTTTTGTAGTGGTCACACTTCCAGTTGAAATCTGAGCACCGTCACTGTATTATCCAAGTTGAATGTCCAGTGGTTTCACTGTTGGAGCGTCTTGTCCTGCTGTATGAGGCTGACTTCTCCAGGGATTGAAGGAAACATCTGCCTTCCGAAGGCGTGCCTGCAGCTTCACGGCTTGTGAAGGGAGGATTGCTGCTTCCCGGCTCCGGCTGGATACAAGGTTGTTGTTTTGCCTTGTATTAGCTTAAGACGGACATCTTTTTCGGTAGCTTTTTTGACGTTGCTACGGACATCAGTGGGGTTGCAGTTTGAGTTTTACTGCGACATCTTCTTGTTAAGATGAACTGGCATGGTAGTATGGCAGGGGGGAAGGAGTGTAGTGGCACAGCACCTTTAAATCCCACCACTGCCTCCAGTTTTGTAGCGGCGTTACAGGGTCTTGAGGTGCCTACTGTCTATAGCACCGACATCTGGCGAAGTTGTAGTTTGGTTTGAATAAATCATAAGTGTCGGTTTTTAATTTTTCGAAAAAACAGCATAGCGTGTCTACTGCACGGTTAGGAGAAGAGCGTCAACGTCCTAACTAAAATTTTATGACCTATATCTATCACGGTTTACTGCCTCCACGATGGGAATTTGGTCTAATTGCCTACTTAGGAGTTAAAATAAAAATTGGTTTGTAATTAAATAACCCTTGCAAATTAAATCGGACTCGGAAGTCAAACTGTTGATTAAAACAACTTTCTTTTCTGTTTTAATTAAACATGACAAGTTATCATACAACACGAAGTAACTAGTTGGTTACAAATGAAAGACAGCTTTGGATTGAAAGCACTTGATTTATATTTAAATCGGCCCGTTGATCAAAATAAAGTTCACAACAAAATTTGGACTAGAAAAGTCGGTTAAGCAATCACAGCTTTCTAAGTTGCAAACATGACCCTTGCAGAATGTAAAATAGTCTTTTGAAAGACGTTAGCAACTCTTGCACTAAAATCACTTCAATCTATCACACTGAATCTAGATTAGCATTATAAGGAAAACTACCTTTCGAAAGCTCTGCTTCGACGATAACACACGCTAGACCTCGGTGATCTCTTAGATTATATAATGAACACTGAGTTCATAAATAAGAAAAAAACCGGTTTTTAGGAAGGGGACCTTAAACCCTTAAGTTATGAGCGCCCTAGACCAAAAATGCCGATGGCGTTATGTCTACCCATAAGTTCACTAGAAAAGCTAGAAGTTAAGTTTAAAATCTATGACTAAAAATTTAGAAATGCTGTTCCAAAAATTCAATTCAATTTAAACTAGTTACTATTAGGGATCGACCGGACACCATTTTGCCGGATCCGGGTCGGTTCCGGATAATTTGATGTCAGGGCCGGGTCGGTTCCGGATCTAGGTGCCAGATCCGGACCGATATCGGATACCGGGTAATTCACACACAAAAACGAAATAAAGCCGTTTTATTTTTTCCCCCCATATAAGTTGCAGCTATGGTGTTAATTTTCGCTTTGTTTCACATTATTTTGTTACATTAAACACGTAGAAGTCATACGCTATTATGAGTACCAGTATAGTATAATTGCATGTATGCTACAGAACTGTTTTTGCAATGTTGCTAACTTCTGCAAATTTTTTTTTAAACAAACAAAGCACTCATTAGGTTAAACAGTCAGAAAACATTTTTCTAGTTGAAGGATTTCTCATTGATTAGGCTACTGCTTCATTTCGGAAAATAATTAGCAAATTGTGCAATATTTGTGAAACCAGTATGTAGTCCACACTTATTTATTTTAGCTTAAAATTATTGAATTTTGGTTGCACTAAAACAAAATCACAACAGGTCTTTTATTTACAGCTTTAAATTGCTTTCGTTCCGTTTTGTACTGCGCACAGTATAACAAAGACCGAAAGCAAAAAAAAAAAAAAAAAAAAGGAACGAAACCAACATAAAAAAAGCTGTATTTTTTTTTTCATTTTATGAACAAAACTGTCTCGACTTTTGCAACATGGAAGTCATCTTTGGTTTATCATGCTATTATTTCTTGCTAGTTTTTGATGACGTCATTAAACCGTCTTACTTTTCGAATTTAACCCCTTGGCGTCCAAACCGCGATGTATCGCCACTTCAAAACCGTTTCTAAAACTCCCGACACACGCTTGATTCAAAACCCCGTTTGCAAATAAAGCCGCCATTGCATACAACGGAGGTGTAATTCCGACTGAATTAGGTACTTTGGCACGCCTATTTTGGATTCATTTAATTTAATATCCTCTTTTTAATACCTTAATCGACGTTTTTTGTTGGCTGTGTCGTCAAAATTGACGTGAAATTGCTTTTGTTTGCTAAAACTAGACCTTGGTTCAAGCTATCGTAACGCAACAAACAGCCGCCATCTTGGTCGCGTTGGAAAGCTGGGATTTCCCGATTGACACGTGTAAAGCACGTGATCACTATCGCGACGGGGGCCAGTCACAAGTGACCTCACGCGAAGCGAGTGAAGGTCACAGGCATTGATGCTACCACGTCCGCGTCTATTTACGGACAGCCGGCAGAGAGTGGGAGCGCGATGGCGGGCATTGGCGACCGTATCACCGATAGCGAATATAAATTAGGAATAAAACACCTTTAAACTACTTCTATGGTATTAAAAACTTTAAAAAAAGGATTTCGGAAGCCGTAAACAACCCTGTAATGAAAGAATAACCAGAGGACCATCGTTTCAAGGTATCCCATGTACTGCAACGGACGATGAATATTTTCGTAAGTGCATTTATGTAGTCGAACTTCAACTTTTTTTTTTAGTTATGAAAACCTAATACGATTATCCCAAGTATATTTTTGTGCACTAATTTACACTCTAATTATTACATCTGCAATTTTTTATACACGTAGATCGCTTAGTTATTTTACGTCGATTTATTTTACCGAGACATGCAACATGTTTACGGCGACATGTTTTGGTTGTGTTGCATCCGGTATCCGGCTCAATATAATGGCCGGATCCGGATCTTGCCGGATACCGCATTATCCGGCGCCGGATCCGGATATATCCGGACTCGGTCGATCCCTAGTTACTATCAAGAACTACTACCATGCCCGGCATGGCAACGCTGGACAGTACATCTCTGCTCCGACTGCCGTAGTGACCTCTATAGCCTTTGAGTATTTAAGCTATGCTATCGATTGCCTACTGGGGCTGAGTTTTATACCTGCTGCTTGGCAGCCAGGTAGTGGGAAACCGCGGACTTGTAGGAAGGCGACCGGGGCGCCCCCCCCCCCCCCGGCGCGGGTTAGAGGGACCTCGGGAGGAGAAGAGACTGATTCAGACCGGCCAGGCTGTCAATACCGGAAGTGGGCATGGCAGCGCGGACGAGCAGGGTAGCTTAGCACTCTGAGTAGAGGGGAAAGTGAATACTGCATTTTGGTTGGACGGGAATTGTAGGAGCTTGAAGAGCAAAGGGAATTGCCGACTTTTGGGCATTAGAGGCCATTTTGTTTTGAAAGTGCAACTGAGTTTGGAACGCATAACAACGCGAATAGGCCTATAAAATAAAATATAAAAACTACAATATTACGTATCGCAACTATTGAAGGAGGGGGGGGGAACGGAGTTTGATGCTCAAAATTAATTAAACTGTTTTTAATTGAAGGAATAAGGTTATTATTTTGGATTCGGATTGAGATCACTATGGTCGGAGCCCTGAAATAAAAATACAAGATACACACTAAAAATGTCCGGTAAAATAATTGAAGTTGTGTTTGCCATTTTGAACAAGGTAGAGTTCATGAGAAAAGGTTACGTTAATAATTGCTTTTATAAAAGCCATAGGCAAAAGATTAAAATAAACCAGCTTGTGTTTGAAATGCTATAACGCATAAAATTTAAAGTGTATTACCGCAGCCGCAAATAATAACATGAGAGTAGTCGAAGTTTTCATGGTTGCTAAAATCGTCACCTTAGAACAAATAAAAACGTAGAGTACTGGTACATTTAAAACAACACTAAGCTAGTCAGTTTTATGCCTGGAAACAAATTCGAAAGTACAAGTAAATATTTACAAGTTGTTTTTGGGAAAATGGCGACTTGAATTGCGTGCGTCGGCGCTCAGTTTGAGCACTTTTTCAAACTGCTGTAGTGAACGAAGTATGTTGAAATTTAAAGGTCTGTTTTCGCAGGATCACAGATAAAGTTCAAGTTTATTAAATGCTGAAAACCAGAGTCGTTTAAGTCCATTTTCCATGAAGATAGAGAATTTTAAAGTTGGAGGTGAAGCAAATAGGCCTAGCGCTCGTGAGCGCAGCAGAAAAAACAACAGAGTCCCCGAGTTTTTGATTTTTGGTGCCGGTTCGCCTAACCAATCTTTACAAGCGTCAAATGACGTCATTTTGGCTACGAGATACCATTTGGAGGGCATAGCTACAAGGTGCACTAGATTAAAATGTAAGGGGGAAGACGGCACTTCTAGTCAAGCCAGTGCTTTGATAGCGGATTTCTTAGGCTTAAAAAACGTTGTTTTCGCCAACAATAAAAATCGCGCGTTATGGGCTTAGGAAATCCAGTCTAATAGCATTGGCTTCAGTAAGACGACCTTCTTACCGCCCTCCAGTGCCCCTTGCAGCTAACCCAGTTACTGGCTCCACCATAGAGTTACACAATAATACTACGTTATGTCACTGCCCTACAGTCCCAACAACAACCCAATTCATTCGCCAATAAACATTTGACAAAAACGTATTGGCTACATTAAGTCAAGATCTTCTCAGTCACTTGCTGCATTTCCAAGCTGGTAAAAAAAAAACCCTCATGAAAGCAAGATTTTTAAACTGCTTATGCATGCATAAAGCAGTTATTGATATACTGCTGGAAGAGAAAAAGAATTCGCGTCGTGACGTCACGTCCCACTCGAGTCGTATATTCGAATGGGTCAGTCGTATCACTTATTAGCGCCAGGACCGAAGTCCCAGAATGTCAAGTCGATTAATAATGATTTTTGATGAGAACACGTGCCAGCAAATTGAAAGCTTTGTTATTGAACAGTTTATGATGAAATCGTTTGCACATGAAGGGTCGTAAGTTGAATCGGAATTCAGCTATTTAGTTTCAGGTTTTGACAATACCGCACGGAAAACGGAGTCCTGCCTGCCGTTCTTCTTTGGACGAACCGATAAAAGCAATTTAGTAAGGATAAAATCATATCTGTTACAGATTACACAGTGTGGGGAACAGCTCATTTCCCGATAAACACCATCTGCATTTCGAACTGAAACAAGAATTTAAATAAATCCAATAACTGCTTATGCTAAAAAAAATCATGAGCTCACGGCTCATAGTGGGTAACAGTGGTTGGGACAGGTAAAGCAGCAGTTGACGAACGGAGAACACAATCGCTACGCGCAGGCCGGATTAAGGTTACTCGGGGCCCTCCCCTTTCCATATTTCTCTTCCACGTAAACAGTTCCTTATCTAGGGGCAAATGAAAAAAATTGTGGACAGTGGAAGAATTTTTGCATTTTTTAATTCGTGGATGAGCGGTGAGAGAGCGGTTTGCGGATCTGGTCGAACCCTTGGAAAGGGGACCTTGGCAAAGTCCCCGCCAGGACTGCCGGCCAGGGTAGCGTGAGAGGCTACCATGCTCTTTCAGCGGCTATGGACCAAAACATGACCAATAACTGAATTACCGAAACTGAAACCGAGTACGTAGTTTACTCGGTTTCAGTTTCGGTCATTCAGTTATTGGTCATGTTTTGGGTTCACAGGAATAGTAAAATTGGGATACAGGTCCAACTGAACGAGGAATTTTGAACACAGGACGATGTTATGAGAGGGAAAGCATTGATTGTAGAAGAAAGGGGTGACCTTGTTAAATGCTATCAAGGTCAGTTCATTGTTAACTTGTTCAATATCCATCTCACACCATGGGAATCAAACAATGATGTGCGATTCTTGCTTGCGCACTTGAGTTGCGGTGGGATCCGTTCAAGGAGCACAATGACCACTTTACATGAGATGAAGGTCTTGCAATTCTGTGCTGCTTTTCTTTTAATTTACTCTGGTAATAGGTCTTTAATCATAATATATAATTTAATCATATGGTGTGATGGATATAAGAAGTTATCAGTGGCATGACCATGATATTATTTTGCATGGACATGCGTTTCTTGATCATTCACTGCTCCCTCATCACGTTACTCAAGATTGATCTCAACTCATGACTATGTATACAGTACAATCGCTAAGATTTCCGGCAAAATGATGACATATTTCTTTCAGCTTTATACCTTTATTCTTTATTGTTCATGAGAAATGGCTTTGAATACCTTCCTAAAAGTAAATACAGTATTTTTGTTTAAAGTGGAATGAAAGACACAGCCCATAATTTAACGCTGTTCAAGTATTTCTGGTGTTAGGAAAAGGCCAGTAATTTGGTCCATGGTCATCGTGGTACCCACTTTTTGACTTATTGATAAAATCATGTTTTTAGTTAGGAATAAATTGTGTTTGGTAACGTCTTCTAAAGATTTACAATAAGCGAGTTGTTGTACTTTCTGCAGTCCTTTCATGCACTCGTCTTGCATCTTCGAGGATTCAAATTTCCACTTGTGCACACTGACTAACAGTTTTTTAACTGACAGAAGCAGTCGAAGATGACAAACAAAGGCTGGCAAGAGGAGATAAAGCCTCTCGCTGAATATCATGGCTGAATCGTAAAGGATTTTGACAGGCGAAGAAGAATTTTCCCAGCTTGGTAGACGTTCCAGCAAACGCTGCATGCTCCCGGCAGCTAGGCCTTCGAGGTAGAAAACATGGTAATTTTTATCAAATACGTGAAACCCGGTTATGATGTCCATGGTGTATTTAACGCGGTCGGAAATTGGCAGCAGTGGGAAACTCAACCCACGACAGTAAATCGATGGTAATCGGTGTTTGACTAACTCGGCATTGTTCAAATCGAAAAGTAACGTCAGTAACTTGCAGAGAAAACTTCTATGCGAGGTAGAAAACCTAATCACCATTCTTGTAAAGCACACTGGAGGAACTGCGTCCAGCTCTCGTTTTTTATCCAGCACTGGATTGTACAAGGGTACAGCTAGAGTGATTCGTGCTTCCAAAGAGGTTCCTGCTTCAAGGTAGATGTCTTCGGAAGGAAACTGCTCCCTCACGTATTTTTGTGCAGCACTTTGGTAGCTTCTCTGTGCTGCACTGCACATGACTTGTTCGCAAAAATCTATTTGCGTACTTCCTCTTAAAAAGTCACAAAGGTTGAGTTGGGCTATTCCAAAGGTACTGAGAGACTGGTCTAATTCCACTACGTTCTCATAGCCAAACTTTTGTGATTGCAATGGTGTGGATGAACTATGATTATCGAGCAAGTCACTGCCGTAAACGGAAGGTTTCGCACTTCTCATATTTCTTAGGGTCTCCCCAGCATCTCGGTCATGAACCTCAATCATTAGAGGTGGGCCACAGAAATATTCATAAAGTTTGACAGGATCGACAGTTCCGAGCAAATAAACAAAGGTGTCATTTAAAAGGACTAACTTGGTATTATGGGGATGAACTTTTGTCTTCCTCGGTTTTTGATTGACGATTTTATAGTTTAGAAATACGCATGGCTCATCTGTATCAACGTTCGAATTCTCGGGCAAATCTTCAACCTGTCTCAGTCTCACTGTCAGCGGATTAAACCTTAATTTTTGTGCCGGTGAGAGAAATTCGTCTTCGGTGCTTATCAAGAAAAGGGCATCGACCATACTTTGTGGGCTACGGATCACTCCCGCTCTGACCACCTGTGCCGCAATACCCGTGAAAAAGGCACTCATCTTAACGTTAAGGATGGGTGAACCCATAATTACAGGTACCCCTGATTTCTGTCCCGGTCCTCCAGGTGGTGCAGTGATTTTACGCATTGTATTAATCTTGCCTATGTCCCGAGAGGAAGCAGCCGACTTTTTCAGCAGTGTGTCATCCATCATTTGAAAAAAATCCGATTCGGATGGTGAATCTTTCTTTAGAATAATCCAATCACGCAATAGTTTATAATTTATTTTTGTTACTGGCTGGAGGCTACCTAACACTCGAGGGAGAGCATCATAGGAAGTATTACTACTGCCTTCACTAGAAACCGTGCTGCTTGTCTCGCGAGAGTTGATAGGCAGTGTGCGTTGTATTTCCTCAACTTCCTGCCAAGGTGGAACGGCAGCAATATCAACGGATCGCAAAGATATCTGTGACAACTTGTCCCACATCTCCAACTCATCCTCTTCATTCTGCCCCGTTGGATCCGTGTAGCTAGTACTGCTGTCACTTTTCAAAGTCCTTTGGGAGTACCTGCTTAGGAACTGCACGGATTCATAAAAAGCGTCTGTGACTCGAAATCCCTTTGGACGATCAAACAGCACTTTGTCTGACGCCACGTCGACAAAAACTTTACAGACGTGTTCATATATGGCAAATAGCGCTTTTTCATCGCGTAGTTTTAAAACATGCATATGTGACCATGCTATCCACGTGTGAGTTTGTTCTTTGTAGACTTTTAAACACAGAATCTGGTCCTTGCAGTACACTTTCGCCGTAGAACCAAACAGAGCTACTTCGATTTGTGTGTACTCTTCTGTGGGAAGTAACTTGTAAGATATTCTGTATGATTGAGAGGCTTGACGCTCAGATACACTATTCATAATGGTTGCGTAGTTTTCTGGCACTTTGATCCGCACAGCGAAAGAGGCCTGGAAATTCACATGCCGTGTATCACTGTCTTCACCAGCATTTGTCGTACATTCCGATACTACCTTTTTGGCAATCTTGCCAGCTTTAACAGCCATGTCTGATGAACGTAGATAGGTAACTAATTTTAACTATTACTGCTAAAATCTATAACTAACTAGCTCGCCAACAGGCAAACAAAAGTACCAGTCAGTTGGGACTGAACTGTATACGTGATGCGTTTATAAGCTTACGTTGTTGAGGGGATGCTTGTGCTGTGCTATTGTTTTTGGCTGTTGCTGGTGTGCATTGTTGGCGTATTGCCTGATTTTGTTGCTCTTCCTGTATCGTTGTACATGAAATAGAGTTGCAGCATGCAGAAAATGTTGGCGTACTTTATGTGTGTTACTGACTGGTCTAACAGGTTGTTTTGTCTGTAACTTCTCTATGTAAGTGTGGGAGAGTATGGTTACGGACACGGTCTCCCTGGAATAAAATTCAGAATTCAATTGTTGGTGTTCAGGAAGTCAATATAACTGATGGGCGTGGGGTGGCAGCAAGACAGGCTGATTTTGTCTCCACGGACAATAAAGTGGGTCATTTTCCTGAAATGGTCGGTACCGTTCATGGTTTGTCCAGTATTAGTACAGGTTGCTGGTCTTAATGTATGTGCTGTTGGTGTGTGGGTGTTGCAGCGATGGGTTACGGTTGTGTTTGTCCATGCAACGGCGTCCATCTCAGCGGACAAAACTAATGGCCGCGAATGCCAACTAATTGATTCCAAAATGGCACATGCCAAAAGCAGCCATCCCTCGGCGAACTGGAGCAACTTACTGTGCGCGTGTTCCAGCATTGTGGGAGCTCCGGTTGGCTCGGCCTTTGCTTCTTAAGATGCTTTGTCTGGTCAGGCACCTTCTCGTTCTCCCTTGTGTTTGTTCATGTTGTAGGATGGTTTATGGTTGAAGATTGGTGTTTCTGGGTGATGCCCATGGCTCTTCTACATCCTGTTGTTCTAGGTGGTGACATTAACCCTCTCCATTGCAGTGAGGCAGCAAATCGTAAGATGCCAGGGGCCATCTACTGGCATATTCTCTTGACAAGTTAAATATAAACTTTGTGCATGATGGGTCTCTGACCTATGTTTGGTGGAGTTGAGGTGTAATTCAGAAGTCAGTCCTGGGCATCTTTTTGTGTTCCAGCTGATCAGCTGATCAGTTGATCAGTTCGGTTTTAAGGTCTCTGATGATCCTCACTGGAGTGATCACTTGTCAGTTTTGCGTCATTCGTCCCATGTTAGTCCAAGGACTCCTCTGTAATCCATGTATCGTCCATCTGCAGAGCATGGGTCTATTGGTCCATGGCTTGGCAAGTCGCTTGCCTGTGCAGTGCTCAAAAGGCGGCCCAGCCCGTTTAGTGGACTCCTGCATGTACGCTAGTGGTCCAGTAAGTGCAGAAAAGCTTACCGACACTGGCATTGGTTTCCTTCAGAATTTCGCTGGCTCATGTATACTGGAATTTTGTGTGAGTCTCGTGCCATCTTGAAGAACGAGAAGGCATCGTTTGGTTCTCGCCTGTGTGAGAGAATTGGCTTCGGTTGTTCCCCGTTAGTGATCTGGAACTTGGTGCACCCCCAGGATGCAAGATTTCAACTATCCTGGATTTTTTATCCCTTGGAGGGTCGCATCCTATGTGAGCGAGACATAGCCAATTCTTTTAATGCGGGGTTCTCAGAAGTATGTTGTCATCTTCCTGTGAGTCGTGCCAGTGCAACCGCACATCAATGACACGACAAAACACCAACAACAAGCTAGTTCAGTGCAAAAAAAAAAAAAAAACGGAATTAAATTGAGAGATAATAAAGTAAGAAACACTACGCACGATAGGGACGTCTATTCCTTTTTTCTGGTTTCCTTTTTTCGTGGGAAAACGACAAACGGCTAATGTGTTTGCCTACGAAGCAGCACGACGACCTAGCATTATCAGAGGTATTAATAGCCGCAACTACCGCTAGAGCTCCTCGTAGGACGGGAAGAAGTGAGACGGTATATCTAGTTAACTTTCTAACCCATGGTTAAAAGCGTTCCGCCAGTCCTGTTTTTTTTTTTACCAACAAGGACTAGCAGCTTGTCCTATTGATATTTTCGTCAGCAATAGCTAACGTCCATTCCCCCCACACCACCACCAACCCCCGGTCACAGCTGTACATTCAGCAGTACTCAGAAGTTCTTAGGGGGCTCTATCAGAAGACAAAGTTATACTTTACACTTTGCCATCTGTTGACGGACTTTGGAAACCTCGTTAGTTTTTGTTATTAT
>JAHWFP010262934.1:3604-14653 GCA_023313725.1 Lithobius niger | reverse complement strand
ACGTAAAGGCTTAACGTTAGAAATTCGACGCGTTGTCCAGTTAGCCATCGATTCTGCCACCAGTCGCGCTACTTACACCCCAAAAATGAACATGCGGACTGAACTTTGAAAGGTATGTGTGACACGCGATAGGCGGATTTTAAACTTAAAACACTGCATTGACACCAAATTATTAAAATTTAACAACAATGGCTTCATCCTACGTACCTCGTTGTTCACTCGACGACAAAAAAAGGCTCCGGAGGTTTCATTTCATGAATTTCAAGCAGAAGAGCAACCAAGGTACGTGTGTATTGTACTGCATGACACGCTACGGCGTTTTCAATTCTCATTAAAAATGTGTTAAACGATCCTTTGACGTAGCAGTAAATTGCCCGAAGACTTCAAGAATAGTCACCATTACCGTAAAATAATGTTCGTTTAGCGCTGCAACACCAGTAAATCCGATAATGAGAAGATATCACGTTTTTGTGCATCCCGCTAACACTAACCAATGCTACGATTGGGGTTTTTCGTTCTTCGTGCTTTCACTTCAGCGCAATGCTTGGACGACGCGTCTAGCATGCTACGTGAAACCGAACGTTAAGCCTTTACGTATATAGGTAGCCTTGTTACAGGCAAGGGCAGGAAAGTACGAATTGATTTAGACGAGTTTGGTACAGTATGAATTGCCTGCACTGTAGAAGATTTCCTCTACAATTTACGGCACGAAAACCTGGTAATTTGTTGCCAGGTTATTCATGCATAATGTGAAAGCCTAGTTCAAAGTCGAAAATTGTCCTCAAGTAGGAGTATTGGGTTTGTGTGTCCTGGTCATTAGACCTGAAATACATGTTCATTAGGCTGCACAATCGGAAGACGCCATGCACTTACATGCACATCAGTGAGTACTAGCTTAGCCTCCACCCCCATTTTGTTCTTGCCTACACAACATGTACACATAAAGAGTACACATTTTGGACAGGGACGTGCACACACCACCGAGATAAGGGCAGGGTCAGCTGCTAGAGAAAGATCACTTTTTTCTGAGCTCTTTCTAGAGCCTTTTTTTTTTGTATTTTTATCCTTTTCTGCCCCTCTGTTTAGCCTACCTGTCTTTTATGCTGGAAATTGAGCAATTTTGATAAGCAGCTTTATAATAAATAAAAAAAAAGGCACTTTGCCATGTGCACGTCTCTTTCGGGCACAGTCTGTGCACTGCCAGTCGCCAACACATGTGTACGTTCAGCTGGCAAACGGTAATGTGCAAGACCTTGTAATTTGCATGTGACATGATCCGTGCACAAAGTCTTCACCGTGTACAATGCATGCGAAGCACTACAATACAAAGTGCCAGATGGAAATTACAAGGTCTTCTGCTGGTAATTTTACGGAAATTGTCAACATTGATGTAAACTATTTAGGGAGCGAATTACGAGTTCCGTTAATCCACCAGGGGTTCCATTTATCATATTGTCATATTCAGACCATTACGTGTCTAAAAAAAAAAAATAACAACTTTGCATACTTGGCCTAGTTTGGCTTGCCTCGATATGTAAAGATCGCTTTGTAAAATATTCGATAATGTGCAGCAGGAATCGACAATCGACGGCACTGCGCGACTGGAAGGAGGGAAATCATTACAGGAAACTTTTCACGGCAGCATGCTTCTCGAAGGGGCAGCTTATTTATTTCCGCCAGCATATGAATATGAACATGGCTGGTAGAATATAATAGAAACGATCATTTGAAAAGGGGGACGATTAGCTCCGAGATCTGAGTCACATGATGCGCTGATATTTCCACCAGCATGTTCATGGAAAAATGTAATAGAAGTGATCATTAGAGAGAGGGAATTATTAGTAGTGGGGAGGGGGATGCGCTCATTGAGTGAGCAAGGCGAACGAAAATCAGAGCCAGTGTGTGCAAAGATTTGAAGAAACTTAATTGAGTCGAACATGAACTTGCGCATGAGTTACCGTACCTAACCAATGTTGCAAACCGTACATTCAACACCGCCCGTTATAAGGTTCAGCTAGTTATAACTATATAGCAAATGTAGAACTTATTACACAAGTGTAGGAATAATAATTATACCTGGCACCATCGTTAGAAAGATACTCGAGCAAATTTCTGGATCGCGCAAGTTTCAGAATGTTAGAAAAGAAGGCTCGATTATTCAGTTCTTAGCTACAAGAAATGAGTATTTGGCAATTCTCCGTTACGTACATCCTGAAATTTACTCCAACATCTTTAACTTACACCAGCATTCTTCTCCAGTAAAAATCCTTGGTATTTATGGAGTTTAAGCGAACCACGCTAAATCTTTCAATTTTGGTACGTAACCGCGACCTAAATCTTCATCCTCTTCTCATTTCACGTTACAAAAATGGCGGAGGGGGGGGGGGGGCATATATTTTTTGGTTATGTAAACACGTTTTCTCCAAACACGTTTTTTAACCACGTAAAACGGTGGGTCCGGCCGTGTAAAGAGGTGACCATGTTCCGGGATTCAGAGAAGCACGAAAAGTTGGCGAAAACGGAAAGTAATGTTCCAAACTATGTTGTTTTGCGTTTTTTGTTGTTATTTTTTTTTAGGTTAGGTTAGGTACGTTTGATAGGTTAGGTAATTTCCGTTTCCTTTCATTGCGATGCAAATCAGGTTTTCTCGTTACTCTGTCTCCTGCAATATGGCCGGCGCTTCAACACGATCGTAACTATCGTTTTACGTGTTTTCAATGTTTTTTTTTTTACACCTTAAAACACAAGTCCCCCCGTTTTTTTAATGTGATTTGGCAAGAGGATGATGATATGCGTCGATTAGTAAAAAAAAATGAGTGATTTGGAGCGGTTCGCTTAAACTCCAGAATTACGAAATCCTTACCCTGCCTGGTGAATTTCAAGACTTGGAAACTGACCTAGCCTATAATAACGTCAACAACACCACAGACACCGAATCCAACCAACAAAACCTTGGCGTTTTTCATTCCTCACTCCGAATGGGTCACAACCAAGGTTAAGCTTCCAGGTTTAGCTATCACACGGAAGTTTTAAGAGCTGGCAGAAAGACTTGGGGGAGATTTGGCCCCCAAGAAGTCAGAATTCACAATGACAAAATCCTAACCAACGTAACTTTACTGAAGAAATCAAGTTGTACGAACCATTTTTACTTTCGTAATTTAAATTCCCAATCTTGTAAAAAGTCCTAAAACAATCAGCTGCAAACTTCTATCTTCGACCATACGCTCCGGTGGTCGGCCTTCTTCTTTTGTTCGACCAACAATTATTGTTTGTGTGGTTTCTGCATCTGTCAAAGCATTGTTGCATCACCAATTGTTTGAGTGCCAGACCATTCGGTCCGGCGACAATTCCATCCCCAATTCCATCTCCAAATATTCGGTCCCACACAAATCGGTCCCAACGGGAAAAAAAAAGACAACCTACAACAATTTAGTCCCAAGTTGTGTTAAAAAAAAAGTAAAAACAAAGAAAGCTAGATATAGGGGCACCACGCCAAATCACTTAATTTTTGTACTAACTGACGCTACTCTTCATCCTAACACAGTTTCGCATCACATAAATCCGGGGAAAAACGTCTATAAACTTCTGAAATAATTATTTCAAAGACGTAAAAAAATGCTAGTTCCAGACACACTAAAGCTACGGCGGTGGCAGCCATACTGTGAGGTGTTTGATTCGGGAAGCAGGGTAGCCAGAAAACCCGATTTTCACAACAACAGACGTTGTGGACATTTTTCTTGCGTTGCTTTGTTATTGCCAGTTTCGCGTGGTTTGTTGTTATTGTCAGTTAGGTTAGGTTAGGTTAGGTAGGTTTGATTAGGTTACGTTTCCGTAAAATTTTAGTGAGGTGCAAATCGGGTTTTCTGGCTACCCTTCTTCCCTCACAATATGGCTGTCGCCGCCGCTGCTTTAACACGTATGATGTGACTAGCATTTTCCGTCTTTTGAAATTTTTTTTTACAACCTTACACCCTTTACCCCCGGGTTTTATGATGCGAAATGGTGTTAGGATGAGGAGTAGCGTCAGTTAGTTCAAAAATTAAGTGATTTAGCGTGGTGCCCCTAATCTAGATAATTACCCAAAGAAAAAAGCTGAGGAGGTCCCCATCGCCGACAACTAAGCACTACCGGTAGAATTCACAAATCAGTTAGCGGTGCTGGATTGTGTACGTCAGGAAAAGGTGGTGGACGGCTCGGGTGTGATGTGGGGGAGATGCTACAGAGTGAGCTTTGATGGACTTATAAGTAGAAGTGCCAGCCCAGTTGCGCTAACACTGTTTCATACAAAAAAAAAAAAACTAATGTGATCTTGAGCTCTGTATTTTTAAATACACTAGCTTATATAGACTGATTTTCGTTCGCTTCACTCACTCAAATCAGCACGCTCAATCGTTCAAACAATTATTTTTCGCTAAGAAATAAACGCCGATTTTCCTTCACTTCGCTCACTCAATCAGTGTGCTCAATCATCGTTTAAAGAATTATTCTTTAATTTTAATTGTCTAGCAGTTTATGCCAGTGGTTGCTGCCAATTGGCTGGCAAAATTATTTTTCGCTGGCTAATAATATTTCTTCTTTAATTTGTGTGATTGGTCTAAATTAAGTTTCATTGTTTACAAAGGTTTTATTGTTCCCGGCCACTTTACAACGTAGCTACAAAACCGTTTGAACCCATTTTTGAACATAGCAATGAGAATGCTCAGCCACCAAAAGATTAAAGAGACTTAAAGTTACTGGCCAGTAAAGAAGAACGATTTGGGTTAGAAGATACTGTCATTGCTGGTCAGTTTGATTGGCGGTTACTCCAGGGATACGGGCGCTTTTCGTGATCAGGGCTTATACGGAACAAATTAAAGAAACAAATTTTGCGACCCATTTATAAAAAAGGTAACGAGGATGAATGTGTAAAATTACCGACCGATAGCTACCCTGCCATCCATTAATAAAGTAATGGAAAAGTATTTTGCTATAAGGCTTCAAGGTTTTTTGACAAAATTTAATATTATAACAGATAAACAATACGGGTTTCAAAAAAAAATAAAGGAACTGCAGAAGTTTTAAAATTTCTGAATGATGAAGTGTCAGAGGCTTTAAATAATAACAAATATGTTGGGGCAATATTCATTGATCTGCAGAAAGCTTTTGATTCCATAGAGCGACACATACTATTCACTAAACTAGAAAAATATGGAATCAGAGGGAAAAATACGTTTGGCATTCTGAAAAGTTATCTGACAGATAGGAGAAGTGTAACCACGATTGGCGACAAACATATATGCGACTGCAAGGGAATAAACTATGGTGTCCCACAGGGTTCTGTTTTGGGACCATTACTATTTTTAATTTATATAAATGATATTGACAAAGAATTGAACCAGTTAATTTTGTTTGCAGATGATATCTGTCTACTTGCTAGCCATTTTAATTATGAAAAAAATGATCCAGAAATTGCAGAGAAATTTTGATGCTATCCAGGAGTGGTGTTGGAAAAATGAAGTTTACATAAACAAGGATAAAACTGTCTTTTTGGAAATTACAACTAAAATGAAAACTGCTGTACTGCAACCAAAAAGATAAGGAACTTAAAGTTAGCCTACCTCTTCAAAAAGTACACTCGGCCAAAATATCTTGGGTTTTGGCTTGACAAAATTGGAAACACGAATTCCACATAAATGAGTTCATTAAGAAAATAAGACAATTAATGCCTAAATTATATTACCTGCGAAAAATTCTAAATTTTCAAAATAAAAAATTGATCTATACTGCCTTAGTTGAATCGAATTTAAGATATGGCATTGAAGTATACAGCAAATGCAACAATCCTCCAAAGGCTACAGAATGCTCAAAATAAATAATTCGCACACTGTTTCAAGATAAAATGAAAAAAAAAAATTTAATTTTTTAGATATCACATCGTTACAGGCCTATACTGCGATAATAAAAAATTATTATGAAAACGAAAGGGTTATTAGAAATAAAATCATAAACAGTAAATTGTGGGATACCTCCATTAAAAGAAAACTTCCATTATGGAAAAATAAGTATGGGCAAAATCTACAGTTATTATGTTCCATTAATTTTAAAACAGCTTCTGAAAGACTTCAGAATTTTACATCCTTTATTCAATTAAAAGTTAAAGTCAAAACCTTCCTGGCTACACCTTTTGATTGGTTGTTTTGTTAGGAAGAGTGTTCTTTTATTTTTTTCCCTACTTTATTTGTGTTTGTATTTATATTATACTTTTATATGTGTTGTTATTATCCATATGTCAATTATTGTTATTGCTGGTACAAACAAGTACTTCGGTACTTCGTATCATCTGAAATAAAAATTAAATAAAAAAGGTGCAGATGAGACTACAACACAGTATTTGATTTGGAATGAAGGCGGTATTATAGAGGGACTAGAAGATAACAGAACTCTGATCTTCATCATAAGAGTTCTATATTTGACATTCTTGGGTTTGCAGAGACCAAATTACGGTTTGAAACTGTGTGGGAGATGCAGTCATCGTCAGTTTGCCATCAGGATGGCAACAACGGTTGGGGTGGGGTACTGGTTGCTATTCGTAACTCTTGCCCACATTTTCGAATTCCTCAACATGAAATGAATGGTTTAGATGGTTTACTTTAGTGGTAGGTTACTCCTCTGAGTTACTAGGTCAGCGGTGGAATTTGTGAATGGAGAATTCTGTCCCACCACTAATCATTTGTGTGGACCTGAATGCAAATCACACGTCTTGGGATGAGCACATTACACCGAATGCTCAAGTAAACATTATTTCGAACTTTTTACTTTTTGTAAATCTTTTAGTTTTAAATGATGATACTCGAAATTACTCGAGATGGTATGGTAATTTGCATAAAAAATCTGTCATTGATGTAGTTATTTGCCCGATACCGATGGCTATTTACGTGTTTTACGCCCATACGTCCAGTGACTGCTAGTTCAAGACTGACTGTAACCTTAAGATGTTGACAGTAACTTAAAATTGAAGTAACATAGGGTTGAGTTAAGTCCTTTCAGAAGCAGTCATAACTTTAACTTTAAAACGAATCGTTCTAAAGTTCTCTCTGCACATAGGGGGATAGGTCTCTGATGATAAAAGTGGTAGCGACCATTTCCTGATCCTTGTATTGGACCGTGGTAAAGTGATGCCATTTAATTCGATGGGGTTAAACACATGTGGTATGTGGCTATCAGTGACCAGCCTACAGATAACTGATGGCGTTGGTGTCGACGAAATCTACAAAGTATGATCAATAACTTTGCCATAAAGAAACGGAAAGATGGTGTTGGACCATGAAGAAACCATTACGGTGGTCGGATGAATGTAGACTGGCAGTTTGTGAATGACGCTATATGGCAGACAATTTAAGAGGACGCGTAATAAGGAGAGATGGGAACGATTTATTGTAACCTCTAATTGAAACTGGTTCTGCATGCTGCAAAGCGTGGGATCTGGAAATATTTGATCAAGAAAGTATCTAGTTGTGGAGGTATGGAAAATTGTGGTTCCAACAGAGCGAGTGGCTTGCCTATTATCATTATGCTTTGTAGATAGAAGTATGTTGTTCGTGCGGCTAGAAGTGGTGGAAGAATTAAATTTGAACTTGGTATCAATTTATTTACTCTGGTCAGTGTCCCAGTCTATAACATACAGGTGGAAGATACCAAGAAAGTTGTGGATGAGGATTTCTCACACCTGAAAATGTAGGTGGCTTCCAGTGCTTCTATAGACAGAGCTCCAGGCCTGGAAGGCATCTGCTACTAGGCCTTAAAGTCTGCCCCCTCAAGTCAGATGGTCGAGCTCTTAGACTTTCTTAACGATAGTGTGGAGAAGTGGAATTATCCTTAGTATTTGGAGGTCTGCAGCCTGGTGCCGATATACAAGCTAGGGAAGGATAGGACAAGGATCGACTCATACCGTCCTATTGCACTTATATCGTGTATACATAATATTTTTGAACGTTTGCTAATCAAAAGGCTGTCATGATATATTGAAAAATCTTAGGCATTGGACGCTAATCAGTTAGCTTCCGTCGCTTTCGTAGTGCCCAAGATGCAGTTTATTTTTTTTTTAGAAATGGGTAAAGGAGGCATGGCATTCGGGAATGATCATTGTCGCAATGTATCTGGATACCAAGGCTGTGTACGACAGGGTGGTTCTCGACTTTTTTGGGTAAAGCATTGTGGTGTGTTACAGCATGAGTGCAATGATTAGAATTCTCCATGCACTCCTCATTGACAGATTCGTTTGTAGAAGAATGGGTGATAGGGATTCTTCTTTGAGTTACATCAAGAGGATTACCACAAGGGAGTTGTCTTAGCCCCAGTGTGTTTGTAATTTTGTTGAAAGATTTGTTGCATTCTGTATTTCCACCGTCGAACATTGTTGCATTTGCGGGCGACTTCGCTGCGTGGTTGGTGGGGGGACGGATATTCATTCAATCATGCTGGCCTTACAGAAAGTAAGATCATTGTCTGGATAGTGCCGACATTTGATAGACGGATGCATTTGATAAACCCAAGCATTTGATAGACGGATGATGCATTCTGCTAACTTGCCTATCGCATGCAGAGCAGTGAATAATGGTCAATAAGTTAAAAACCTTGGAATTTGAATGGACTCTTACCTAAGCTTCAAAAAGAAATTCGTGACCTGCGTCAAAAGTTTGCGGATTGGATCTTCGATCTTGGCAAGGTTGTCGTGCTATGATGATGGTCCTGGAATATTCCTTCTTAAAAATGTGTACTTATCGTTTGTATAACGTGTGATGGACTACCATCTCCCCTTCTTGCCTAAATCCAGTGTGTGGAGAATTCAACGAGAAGTGAATATCTGCTTTAGGTTCATTTCGGGTGCTTTGCGATATACACCAATTCTAGCTTTTACTGTGTGCCTTTTTTCGGAACGTTGGTAGGTCGCATGATGATCCACTGTTCCATACTTCTGTGGATTTTATTTGGCTCTTAGTCGTTTAAAATATGTTGGGGGGGGGGCGGCTGAAAGGGTGGTTATAGGGTTTAAAGAAGCCAATTTGCAGGACGTTAGGGCTCTTGCTGTCACACCACCTTTCTGCTCTTAGTTCTTAGGCAGTGAATGATACCTTTGAAGCTGCTTTGCCATTTAGTGTTTGTCAGAGAGTTTGGAACTGGTTGGTCACGTACCTGTATTTTGTTATGCTTCATTTATTTCATGTGTGATGCCTCCTAGTTAGCCCATGCTCCATGGACAAACTAAGAGGAATCAGTATTTGGATACCTGCGATTAAGAAATGACATTTTGTCCGTATGGTTGGGACAAGTCTGTCATGACAGCGGAACTATCTGCATTTGCCGTAGCATTGGATTAGCGTATGAGCTTATCTTTTCTTCACCTAACAGATCACTCCGATTTTCAATCGTCTATATCAGTTTTGCACAGTCGCTGTCGGGTTCTGGATTTTGAACACCCAATTGTGGCCGATATATGTGTAAAAATATATCAAATGATATTGAGTTGTAGATCTACTTTGACCCCGGACACATTGGGGTCAATGGGAATGAATGTGCGTACGATTTATCCAGGAAATACTTAAGGGATGACTATCAGACAATTACACTACAAATCAGTCAAAGATTTGCATTCAAATTTGATGGCGTTTGGAGGATTGGTGGTTTATCAAGGGGGCGGAGACTCATTTATTTAACATTTACCCTTTCATTGAATACCCGAGAGATTTAGACTTTCTCCCTCGAAAATCTGTACTACTACTGATTAGAATGAAAGTTGGCCATACTCTGCTTAGTTATCTCGTTTCTAAATGGGATGTGGAAGTAAGGGAGATGTGTAACTGTGGTGTTAACAGTGGAAGCAATAGAACGCTTCATACTACACTTGCTAATTATTGTTCTTACCCCAAACGACGACTTTGCCTCAGTGAATTCCCGATGGAGCTGAATTTGTTAAGTGTGTCACCACACTCTGCCAATATGAATAATTTCAGGTGACTGAAGGGACTAGTCAATTTTTGTGATGCGTCGAAAAGATTTTCTAGTTAGTTTTAGTTTCGTTATAAGTCTTTAGCATTGATAACGTAGATTATTTGTAAGATTTATTAGCGCTGCTGTTGACCTGCATGGATTAGAGGTCTGTAAATACACAAACTGGCTATGGTACTTTATCTGAAAGTCACCGATTTGCAGTTGTCGCGAATTTGACAATGGTGAAGGAATTAACATGTGGCCAATCAGCCTAGAATACGGTGAAATGGGCAGTCTTTCCACCCTGAGACCGTTAGCTGATTCTCAATAAAACGTGCCAACTGCGTGAAAAAAAAAGAGTGTAAAGATCCTTGATTTTAGGTAATGGAAGTAGTACAGATAAAAGTTCTGCCATCGAGTCAATATATTTTATAAAACAGACTTGGGGGCAATTTTTCATGCAGTTCACATATGACTGGGAATCGTGCCTCCCTGCAGGCACAATCCGAACAGCTGATTATCGTCATCAGCTTCATATGAACAGCCACTTATCACTGCTAGCTATACAAGAACAGAAGATTTTTCATGCCTCTCCATCTTAACAGAATACTATAACCGCCAACTCCGTCTTAACAGCAGACTATAATCACCAGCACCATCTTAACAGCAGACTATAATCGCTAGCTCCATCTTAACAGCAAACCATAACCGCCAGCTCCATCTTAACAGCAGACTATAACCTCCAGTTCCATCTTGACAGCAGACTATAACCGCCAGCTCCATCTTAACAGCAGACTATAACCGCCAGATCCATCCTGACAGCAGACTATAACCGCAAGCTCCATCTTAACACCAGACCATAACCTCCAGTTCCATCTTGACACCAGACCATAACCTCCAGTTCCATCTTGACACCAGACTGTAACCGCCAGCTCCATCTTGACACCAGACCATAACCTCCAGCTCCTTCTTAACAACAGACTATAACCTCCAGCTTCATCTTGACACCAGACTATAACTGCCAGCTACATCTTGAACAGCAGACTATAACCTCCAGTTCCATCTTGACACCAGACCATAACC
>JAHWFP010262926.1:0-14107 GCA_023313725.1 Lithobius niger | reverse complement strand
GCCTTAATGTCTAGAAAGACTGCGACAACAATATCACCGCGTGCCCACGCCTCTCTGATGCTAGTCAAAAGATAGAGGACGGCATCTTGCGCACTTCTGCTAGGCCTATAACCAAATTGGATAGGTGCAAGACAGCCGTAGTGCTCGACATGCCACTCGAGCCGTCTCACAAGCATCCGTTCAAAGACCTTGCGCATACAGGACAGGAGGGCAATTGGTCGATAGTTAACTAAACTAGACTTATCACTACCCACCTTGTGCACTGGGACCAGAATCGTATACATCCACGTCTGTGGCACACTGCCACCATCAAGAATCCCTTGAAAAAGCCGCAACAACTCGTCCTTAGCAGGACGCGACAGCTCTCTTAGACGCCGGTACGTCACACCGTCTATGCCCGGTGCACTGTCATCTTTACATTTCGCTAGCGCTGCCTCAAATTCCTGATAATTCCACTGCGTGTCCTCTGCCACCATTTGCTGACTAGGTGAACAAGCAGGTGGTGGATTGCCAGATGGAAGGGCATAAACACTTGAAAACCTCTCATTGAAAGCATCCGCCATGCCCTCCCCTCTCAACACCGCACGCGACGTAGAAGCTGCGCGCGTATCATATACCCATGTGACATTAACTCTAACATGCTGCTGCTGTAATTCACGCCATGCATGCGTTATAGTCACTGCAGCTCCAACCCTGGCGCATAGTTGTTCTCCATGTGCCTTTTTCTCACTCTGAATAATAAACTGAGACTCCTGGACTGTGGCTCGATAAATTAACCATCGTTCGTCACATGGACTACGCTTCCATCTCCGATATGCCTTACGCCTATCACGGACAGCAATTTGACAAGCCCGAGTCCACCACGCCGGGTGCTCAGAATGTCGAACCGATAAAATCACCCCCTCTGCGCAGACAGAATTTTTCCTGCAGCGCAGATTTTGCGACATCCACCCTGTGAAACAACCACTGTCCACATCTGGGCGACGCCTACTCTTTCGCGGCTGCTCAGGACCACTATTCAGAGGGCGTAACATAACCGGAAAATGATCACTATTACGCTGATCATCTGACACTTCTACTTGAAAAGAGGGAGCTAAAAGCGGCGTGCACACAAAAAAATCAAGAACCGATTCCTGTATACCACCCGCTTGCCACCTCACAAAGGTCGGAGACCCAGCATGCAACACACTTAACCTATTTCTTTCTAAGGCCGCCGCTAACCGACGCCCTCGCGCATCTACATGAGTTGAACCCCAGTCAAAATGGTGGCCATTAAAATCACCACCAACAATACACGGCGACTCCAGCTGACGGAACCAGGAATCCCACTCAATGATAGTAGGATTGCCAGTTGCATGTAAAATCGCAAGAGTAACCCACCGTGACAACACCCAAACTTTAATCGCACATGCATCTAACCCTGAAATATTGTGACGTAGCGCGACGCGAAAATAGGGGACAGACCACTTTACAAAAATTCCAACCTTGTGCCCTGAGTGCACAAAGTCTGCACGAAAAATCGCAGCATCAAATGCCTGCATATTGCTTGCCTCTTGCACTCCGAGAACATCAACATAACGAAGAAGCTGCTCTGCTTCCGCCACCTTCCCCTGCAAGCCCCTCGCATTCCACGTTCCTATCGTAATTGATGCGAACTTTGCAACAAATCGCCTCACGTTCAGGAAACACAATCAACCCCGGCCGCAGCCATAACACTACTCGTGGATTCTTTCATTTTACCGTTCAATAATAAACTTTTTAGCAAAGGCATAACACGTGCATGAAGAATGAATCTGGAGTTTGCTGAGTGGCATTGTTCCCTAAATACAATGGTTAAAACAATGTAAAACAATCAAAATGATCGTTTAGGGTCCGTAACTCCGGAATGGATGAATCAATCGAAAAAATTGTCCCTGTAAGGTTGAAGCCCAGGGAAATTTCTGGCTCAGATCATGTTTCAGATTTTAGGTAGGTGCAGTAGTTTTTTCTGAAACCGTGTCACACAAGAAGAACAATAACAAACAAGTGAACAGTTTTAAAATTTCCGTGTGGCTCGCTACTTTTACTCTTGCACGGAATTGCATAAAAGTTGGTGTAAAGTTAGGAAAAAGTTGCTATCTACTATCTGGCCACGTTTGGTCGAAATATATTGAATAGAAACGGAGAAATTAATAGTTTTAGTTTTGCTGGAGAGAGGACTTCAATCATATAGGCTATTACAAACAAAAACGTGAAGTGAGCCGTAAATAAAAGGGGATATATGATTGGATTTTCACTTGTTAAAATGAACACGGATAAAAATTGATGATTTTTAATTGAAATAATAAAATGTAAAATTGAGAAAATTCCATCTGTTTAGGTGCTGTTGTGCTTTACGTTTTGAATATATGATTGGTAAAGCACAACAGCACCTAAACAGATGGAATTTTCTCAATTTTACTTCTGGCTACCTTATTGATAAGCGCTGCACAGAAAACAAAAATGTTAAATCTACTTCCGCTACGCAAGCAATTACGTCATCATTGAAAAAATAATATTTCTCAGTGAATCGTAAAAGAACGTCAAACGTAAAAAAATTATTTATAGGAAGAAACTATGAGGTTTGGAATACCTTTGTTGAAAAATAACTATGGAATGAATAATGAAGATGTTGGTATATAACAACATTTTTAATCAGTTACCACATGCACTATATATTTAACCGTAAATTTGAATTTGTTTTAACTATGAATTTGAGAGTTGTAACTGTGAATGAGAAAGTATTTAGTTGTAGAAATCTCTCAAATTTTAATTTTTTTTTGAATTTCGGTTTACAATTGTGAATAAAATGCAACTTGTGCCGAACTAACGAAAAGTAATAGGATATTAGGACAAGTTATAGGATATTACCTTTCATATTATTGATACCGGTCTATTCCTTTATATACCTTCCTTGTCACATGTTAAGATTCTTTCGAGACGGAGAGCCGGGCCAATTTTGTTTGTCCAATTCAAATTCCTTTGTAAATTTCGGCTTACAGTAACTTGTGAATAAATTTTAGGCCTAACTTGTGCCGCATTAACGTAAAGTAACATGATTGTATTACCATCGGCTTATTTCTATAGTATACCTTCCTTATCACATGTTAAGATTCTTTAGAGACGGAAAGGGTCAATTTTGTTAGGAAATGCCTACGATATTTTGAATTCCCAAGTCGACATGATCAAGAGTGCACCTCCGGGACCTCCAGGAATTCAGGCCCATCAAATCGGAAACTCAACAGATAGATAGTATCGTACTGCCAACAGACCAAACATTTGTACTTCACCGGAAAACGTATTTCTATGTCGGAGGATCTTTTATTTTTGTATATAACGTTATTTTTTTTTTCAATCTCGCGGAAACCTAAATTAAGCAAGAAAAAAAATTGAAATGTTAAGAATGTTTGGAAAGCTTTTAACCCACACGTGCAAAATCAACGACGTTTTTACTGCATGCTTATAAAAGGCCACATGCATGTCTGCCCCAGACAGAATCCAAGCAATGTGCCAGCACTGCGCACCAATACCGACTGTGACGTCATCAAAAGCTAAACTGGCAGCATTCGAATAGTAGACATGAATGGAGTTCGGGATTGAGGCTTAACGGCATGTCGAGAGCTAGGTCATTAGCACCACCCTCAGTCACGGTGCAGTGGTCTGGGTTAGCACTGCGGCACTTACAGAGATGTTGAAGAAATCCTAAACTATATATTTAATGGCTATACAGGGTGGTCCACAAAAAAATGACGACCCAACATTTTCTAAGTCCAACTTTTCTAGTTAGCATCCCTCAGAACCAGGAGAGGACAGAAATTTTTCTGCTTTCATTGCCTTTGATTTCTGTCCTCTACTGATTCTGAGGGGTGCCAACTAGAAAAGTTGGACTTAGGAAATGTTGGGTCGTCTGTTTTTTGTGGACCACCCTATATGTGTACCACCTGCAAAAATGAAAAAAAAAAACTGGACATGAGGACAGACTCATCGTCCAATTGATGCGCCAAGTCTCGTGGAAGATGGAAACGGCGATGTATGCCATCTAGATGGTGACATTCCACAAGAACATGGTGGACCGCAAGTGACCAGTGACAATAATGACATTCAGGAGGGAATTCCCCCCTCAAAAGGAAGCAATGTGTTTGGGGTTGGTGTGATCAGTACGTAAACAGGCCAACACCTCCTCTTCTCGGTGACCACGGCAAAAAGCTGAGTGCCAAACCCCTACAGTGCCTTTTGCAGCTCGCAAAAAGCCGAAACAAAAAGCAGAAAGCTAAAAAGCACTTTAGTAAGTAGTTTTTTTCTTTTTGTAGCTCGCAACTTATTGCCGTCGAGTGTCCCACAGGGCTTGCCAAGTGGCATGCAACCTAAGATGAAGAGTTGGAAAGGCACCCGAGGGAACAAGGCTGAGATCCCAGTTGAGAGGTCCCCTCTCGCAGCTACATATTCATTCCCAGCTATCCTAAGATGACCTGAGATCCAGCAGAAAATCACAGTTTTCCACTGGCCAGGCAAGCAGGAAAACAGAGTTTGGCTTCGCTTTGTCTAGGGATTCCGAGGGTTGTAAAGGACTCCAGGGCACTCATGCAATCACTGAATATGATAAAATGCGTGCCCTTAAGGTAAAGGATACATTCAACAGTCAGCCGAATGCCAAAAGCTCTGTTGAAAACATAGAATAGCCTGATGGAAGGCAATGGGAAGCAGGTACACTCACATGCACACGAGCACATGCCATGCCAACTTCTGACTTCGAACCGTCAGTGAACAGCTGCTGATATCTGATGCACCGATAACACAACTGCTGGACCTCCTGCAAGTATCATGTGTGTGGAGTGGGATTTTTTCGTAGGACTGCTATACGAAATGTAGAACTGCCATTTGGGACACTCCAAGGGACCACTGGAATCTCCCCAAGCCTCAAGACGTGGGCCATCTCCCGACAGGATTGCTGGATTATATTATGGAAATTACCTTTCCTCACCCCGCATCTGCCAAACCCCAAGTCTCATTCAAAAACCATGACCCAAGCAGGACTTGTTTACATAGCACGCAGTCAAAAAGCATACTGAATGGCAAGCTGCTGACAGTGAATTGCCATAGGAGGTTCCAAGGATTCAGTATAGATGCTGGCCACAGAAGACGTCCGAAAAACCCCATTCGCCAAAGCCAGGTCACTGTGGTGCACAGTTTCTACCATCTGGAGGATCGAGTCACTAGCTGAACCAAAAACCATGCAAGTATAATCAAGCTTGCTGCGTACAAGGGGTCAGTAGATGCGCAGCATGGCAGTGTGATCCACACCTCTTGAAATGCTCAACATAACCCGTAGAATGTTAAGGGCCCGGAAGCCGTTTTCTTTAAGTTGGCACAGGTGTGGACGCCAAGACAACCTAGAGTCGAATACCAGACCCAGGAAACGTGTCTGCTAGAGGTCCCATGAATCTGTGCCTGTTGCCAAGTACAGGCAAGGATCTGGGTGCAGTGCTCATTGACGGCAAAGTGAGCCTTCCTTCTATGCTTAATCTCTAGAAACCAGGATCAAAATGGCCATCACTGGAGACCTGTGTAAATACAGATGCAAGACAATTAGTAATATCCGGCACGGAAAAGACCACGACATTTGCTTAACTATGCCACCAGGGAAGACGAGTTCTTCCCTGAGATTTGGCGCACCTTCCTCCACACCTGCTGAGATGGTCTGGAATGAGTTATTACCGAAACATAACATTCACAAAACACGTCTAGCCTTATGGATGACATATCTGGCATGGGCACAGCAGAGCTTAAAGACCACATAGTTTCTAGTAGTTGAGTGGACCTTAAATTCACGCAATGCTCGCCTGCAGGCTTGAGTGGCCTGCCGCTAGCCAGCATCTACCACTGAACAAGACCTCGTATTGGTGTTGTGGACATGCCCGGAATTATAGCATTGGCAGTAGCAAGGACCTCATCAGTGAAATGATTTCCCAGCTCATCCACATGAGCAAAGTCTTCCACCTCATGTTGAAAGACAGCAGCATCAGCAATGGCTGACTAGTCAGCTCATTTAAGCACCCATTGGGCAGGCCTAGAGGACACAGAAACCTCTTGTGTTGTGATAAATACAATGGGGAGATGATTGCGCTCATGCAGATCCGCAGATTCGTCATGGTGCAGAAACCCGATTTCGGATGGAATTAGGCAGCATATCTTACTCTAGTCAATAAACCAGTTTGGCAGCTTCGGTGCAAACCGTCAAACCAGAGTATCGAATACCCAAGGCAAAAGAAAATTGGCTACAGTTTTTTTTTCTGTTTGATTTTCAAATCTTCGTAACTCAAAATGGCATTGTCCATGGCCCAGTTAAAAACAAAGTAAGACAGCTAGGAAAGTGCCCTGAATAACATCTTCGCAAAGAAAGCTAACGACGTTATTGACGAAAATATTGCAGAAACTGAAACAATGCACCTTCTAGCAAAAAAAAAAGTCGAATTTGTGGACGTTTTGAAGCAATTAAAAACTTTTAACAGACTTAGATGATCTTAAAACAGAGCTTGCCGATCAAGATGTGCGTAAGGTGCAATTGACCGCAAAATGAAGCCAATTCGTTTCATTGCTTTCTAAGTTCAAGGACCAACGAGAATTCAAATTGCTTCAGCTTCAAGTAAGGCAAATATACAATTGACCAAATTGCAAATTCAGAAATTTGATGGTGCAGCTCTATAGGCTAAAACGTTTCTGATACAGTTCGCGTCTAGTGCAAACAGTGCGCTAATTAGGGGTGGTGCAAGGCACCCATGCCCAGGAGGCCCCAATTTTCCTTCACGATCAGGGGCCTCAAATAAAAAGAAATTAACGTTGTTTGATCTGAGTTGGAAGCCCCTTTGTCCCCAAAATTGTGTACGTGTTGAGGAGGGGCCCAACATTTTGACCCTTGCAGGGCCGTAGCCAGCGCCCCCCCCCCCCCTCCGCAGCCCCCGCACGTGCGGGGTTTTTCTTTAGGCTGAGGAGCACGAAGCGCGACGAGGCATTTATAGTGAGTGGACTTCGATAGAGTTTTTTTACAAACTTGAGATTATTCCAGAGAGCTACGCAACGTAAAAAGGTGGTAAAGGTTTCACATGAAAGGTCATGCTTTCCGAATCATGTAAAAAATCTTAAAATTCCAAACAAAGAAAAATTGAAAGTTCAGAAGTTGATGAAAAACATGGTTAAAAATTGAAAGCTGCCTTGGAAGCGAGAGCATAGTTATTTGCTACGCCGCCTGGGAAGAGACTTATTTTGTTGGTAAGCGAAATAATAATAGCCTGTTTCTGAATAAAGCTTACAGTTTGTAATGAGTTAATAATATTTTTTTTTTTATAATATCAACACAATTTTACGCCAGACATGAAATTGGCTAATTTAGCTTTTAAAAAGTCTGCTTCAGGAGGCCTTTTTGAAATACGGAAACAGTATCAACAAAAGAAGTGCTGATTGTTAATTTAAAAAAATGTTAATTACTGCATTAAAACGACTTACAATATTGTAATTAATTTGTTAATTTGCTTTTTTAAGTCCAGGTATGGTTAAGTTATGCACGACGAAAGAAAATAAAATTCCCCAGCGAATACGATTTTTGTTGGAGGGGGGGGGGGCGGAATTTAGCTTAATCCTTGTGCGGGGGTATAAAAATATTCCTGGCTACGGCCATGGACCCTTGCACCCCTCCTTGGAATGAGCTATAATAGTTGCGGCACAGAACTCTAGTGATCAATTGAATGACATTGCCAAGTTTAATCCTTTGTAGTTTTTTGAGTAATGATGCTACAGCGTCAAAAATTAAAGATAGCAATTATGAAACTGCGAAAGATTTTGTAATAGACATAAATACGGCATCAAAGACATTTTGGTGGATTCGTACGTCAGTAATTTACTCAATATTTAAGACTTTTTTTTATGACTTGTGCGTAAGCATGCTTTAGAAGCACTAGGTGATAATATAACTTCCATGGGAGCCATCTTGCGAGAGAAATTTCAGACGGAATAGAAAATCTCACAGAAACGGACACACGAAAATAATACTGCTAAAAGGACTTCGTGATAGAAGAGTCAGAGAATTCGCATAACTAGTGCAAAGGGTGAAGGCTTGGAGGATGGAAGATTTGCGCAAAACTGGAAGCAGGAATATTCTCAAGAAGGAAGTTTTTAAAATAGTTCGAATCAACACTACATGCAACTCAAGGAAGTAGGCAGTTCGCAGAACTAAAAAAAAAAAAAGAGTTCCTTGTGTGTTTACTCTGAAAACAATTCGCATTTCTCTTACGGAAGTTGAGAAGTGAAAACAAACAAAGCTAGAAGGGAAGTATTACAAAACAATTGCAGATGCTATAATTGTTTAGCGAAATCGCGCATCAGTCGGTGTTGTAGTTGTTATTTTGCTCCAGGAATGCGAACCCAAACTTATACCACACGCCATGGCTGTTTGTTGTGACGTGCATATCACGTGACTGGGCTAGTCCAATCAGACGGCCAAACAGCCGTTGTTCTCGTTCGTCATTGGCTAACTCATGGTGACGTCACGGCAAACAGCCATTGAGCATGGTTTAGTAATACCAAGAATTTATAGGGTTGACGAGGAGCATTTATAATTCTAAAAAGTCCCTATAGAAACTTCTTACATTCATTACTATTAGTTCCGTCCGAGTTTTCAGAGGGCACCACGCGTTCTACCTGGTAAATTATGCTTTTTTTTCAGCCCAAATCTAAAGTAAACTAAATTACAAATAAGCCTGGCTAAATAATAATTAAATATGAGCGAGTTTCGTTTAGTTTACTTTAATTTTATGCTAAAAACTGAGTAGAAATTCCTACATAAAACTCATGGCGCCCTCTATAAACTTAGATGGAACTAATAGGAATGAATCTAAGACGTTTCAGTATGGGTCTCAGTCACAAATTATCCTCCACAACCCTATAAATTGTTGGTAATAGGTTTGTCAGTGAACAGTCTGCTGCTCTTGCGACAAACGTCATCAAACCTTGCTTTATCCCGAGAGGGACGGAAGAAGAGTGAAAGGCTTTCGTGTTAAATCAATCAAATAATTCCAAAGAAGTTTCAGAACCTCCGATCGCATCTGCCATTTGTCATGCAAATATGTCGTCTCAAGTGAACAATTATTATGTCTTCATTGCATATCTTACGTGTTTGGAGCAGCAACCATGGCTGCATGAAGCAGGTTGCGTGCTAGTAAATGGATGAAGTGAACGTTCTTTCATCTCAGAATATGCAATAAATGGATCCAGTTCTTAAACTTTCCAATGTGAGAATCTCACAGTGCATTGTTTTGGCGGGATATCGCTTTTCCTTATAGGTTTCAAGACAATATCTTCCTCAACTGGTCTTAAAGGAGGGAATAAGATGTTTAATTAAAAATGATTCTCGCTGGAGGGTCCCGGCAGATCCCAATACGTAATTTGACCCTTCGCATTTTAACACGATAGGGGATGGCAAATTTTAAGTAGATTTAACTCGGTAAAACAAAATACTACAGGCTATCTTACATGCTATAACAGGTTGTAAAATCGGAAACTACGGCGTTTGACTTTTTGTAAGCATTTTATTTAAAAGGCTTAGTTGACAGGTACAGTTAAGCAAACAGGTTTTTTTTAAAGTTTTTAACAAAGAGCTGGAACTGGGAAAACAAAACATTAGAATTGGCGTTAATCGCTCGGCGCAATCACCGTCAAACGTGGGTAGTTCAGTGATACAACAAATGCTCTGTCCAAAGATACCCTTAGGGGAGAGGCCAACCTAAGGAAATTTTGACGCTTCACGCAACAGATTAAACACTATCGTGCGTCTCGCTACGAAACAGCTGAATGACTTATGACGTCTCGCAACGGGACCATAATTGAACAAGGCACAATTGTAAGCATCTTGTTACCGGAAAAATATTATTAGAAATGCGGCACACATTAGAAATTAGTAACGGAATATACGGCACACGCCGTTTTCGAAAAGCCGCTTACACGGAGCACCGATTGCTAGACGGCAAACACATGCAAATTTCTATGAAACAAAACACAATTGCAACAAGCAACGAGTTAAGCGATTAAGCCTAGTTCATAATAAGCTTCACGCTCTATCCTAAAAATACCGTGTCTACAATAACCAGTCCTAGATAAGAAAACGCATAATCAACTCACGAAGACTGCTACAACTTGCGGAACAGAGAACTCGACTACCCTCAGAATTTTAAAACATGCCGCTCCCAGCGCATAATCTTTACAACACTAGGCTATAAAAATACCTAGGACGGACGGACTAACGGAAATCGTCCCTTGCTGTCGAGCCTGTCTAAAGCGAGACGTTTTAAAGGCACCGAAATTAGCATATCACATGACAATTTAATAAAAGAATAAGTTAACAATGAGCAGAAAACACAATATTTAAGAGCGCAAATATATATATTAATAACCAGGTAGATTTGGTTAACTTAAAATTATTTAGTTATTTAACCCAGGGAAGTTGTAAATTAATAAATTCCGAAAAGGAATCTTAAAATTTAAACCAACAGCCCATCGAGATACCTACGTGTGCTCATGAAGCATCCAGGAGTCCAGGGAACATTCGTGAAGTCGAGTCAAATGCAGTGTGCTACACCACGCAGCCAGAATCAATCGCGGAACGCGATAGGGATCTTCCAGAATTATTGCACTTTTCGCGTTCCGTTCATTCTTGAAGGCACCACTGGATGAATAGTGCCAAAATTGAATTATTTAAATATGAGACATGTGTAGAAGCGTGTCCATTTGGGGATCTGGAAGAATCGAGAATTTTTTACAATCCAGATCACGGAGTTGGTCGAATTTGATGGATTCGACGAGTCAGTAGCCGATGACATTATAATAGGAACTTATTGGTACTGACACAAGATTACAGGCCATAACTATGAAAAGACTTGGGTCATACTTAACGGCAATAGAAAGCATTTTCAGTTGGTGTTTTCAGGCCGCACTTTCACCTTTAACCAATTAAACAATGGTATCTTTGAATAAATACGGATGCAAACCTATTTACGTTGCCTTTTGGACTTGTGTGTCAGACTGCCTAAGCGGAGAATCGAACCCACGACCTTTGAAATCAAACGCCGAGGTCCTACCGCTGAGCCATAATGGTATCGTTATTTGTGTCAACTGAACTTTCAACAAAGAAGTCTCTCGGCTCAAAACTGTCAACGCTGTGAGATGTGGATCAACGTGGGACAATGTTCGAGGAAGAGACATTATGATTGTAACTCCAATTTTTCTCTTATAGCACGTCAATTGGGCGATGATTCTGTTCTATCATATCAAAAACCAAAACTGGTGAAAGCGACTGCCAAGTTCCGACTAATAGTTCGAAGACCAAATGAAAACTGGAATATGCTACTTTCGGTAGCAATGTTCAAGTTTTCATTTAACGTAAAAAGTTTTATTCGGTGCGATTAATTTGGCGAATGTTTAGGTGTGTTGATGAAACTCCTTTGAAGGGCCGAACCATTTGGAACTTGTCGGTCCTCTTCACCAGTTTAGGTTTTTAACATGATATCACTTCTTTTTTTTTAAATTAGTTGACTCAACTCAACTAGCTTGCAGATGTGTAATGCAGTGCAACGTCAACAATAGCCTGAGTGGTAATTTTTCTAATACTTTAATTTCATATCACTCCTTTGATAGGCCAAACCATTCTCAACTTAGTTGCCTCTTTATCAGCTTTTGGTAATCTTTTATTTTTTAAATTTTTTTTTTATTTAGTTTATATCACTTCTTTGTGCGGCCGTGCCATTCTCAAGTTGGTGGCCTCACTACCGGTTTTTGGCTTCATTTTGACATATTGTCTGTTTTTCGCAAATTGGACCTAGATTCATTTCTTTGGCAATGTAGTTTAGATTTGTGTCGACACACTAGCGTGTGTCTAGATACCACGTCATTACACACCTTGACACTGTCCAATCAGGGACGATGCCGACAATACTAACAATGGATATAACAATACTTTCGTACTTACTGACCCTACCACGCCATTCCCGTTACAGCCCCAGGCTGTAAACCAGAAAAAGGCATGCAATTCATATCGTACTGCAGCCATTCATCAAATTTCAAAGCTGGAATCCTTCCCGCTATCTCGGTATCGGTGAATGATCACCTCATGGGAATTAGGGCGCGTTTATGCAAGGACAGAGGCGTAACTTCAAAATTGGGGCCCGGAGGCGGCAGTGCAGTGGAGAGCCTCCCTTCATTAAGAAAAATACAATTTTGCCACAGAACGCAAGAGCCCAGTAGAGGTGTCCCCCCACCCCATAAAGAAATGTTACAACACAAGACGTGAGGACGAGGCGAGGACAAGGCGGTACAACACAAGGCAGTGGATGACGCTTTCCTTCATAAAATCCGCGTATCGCGTGTCACACGTACCTTTCACAGTTCAGTCCGCATACTAGAGCAGTTCATTTTTGGGGTGTAAGTAGCGCGACTGGTGGCAGAATCGGTGGTTAACTAGACGACGCGTCGAATTTCTAACGTTAAGCCTTTACATCCAGGTAGCCTTGCTGCGAGTAGCTATTTATTCTGCTGTCGTTTGATCCCTGCTAGGAGCTTTTTTTTTTCAGCGAGAATAGCAAATTTTGGAAATAGCGTGAAATGGCAACAATGTTGTAGCACTGTTTAAAATTTCTGTAGCACTTTGTTCTTTATCCGTGTTGTTTTTTATAATACATACAATTTGTCATCAATTACCGCATTCATTTAGTAGCAACGGGAAACTAATCATAAATAAATAACGGCTGACTAGCAAATAGCATTCGGCGAGCGAGAATGACTTGTGGCGTAAACGCGCCCTAACATGGGGATGAGTGGACTAGAAGCTAGAAGTAGAAGCTAGAAACTAGTAACACATTTGCAACGTTATTGAGGGTCAAATTTTGCATTGAAAGCGAATTAGCTGACATTCCAACACAAGCTAATTTTTGTCATGTGGATAATTGCTCTCTCTTTTACCACAATTTAAGCGTTTGTGCCGTATTATTATTTTTCCCCCAAATGCTCCAAGTATGGTTACTTCTTACCGAAGTTGTGACGTAATGCAATCATGTAAGAGCCAATCGGAAAGCAGCTTAGTGCAATATTTTTAACGTTAGCCTGATAGGCAATAACAATGCAGGATGCATCTTAATACATCTTCTCTTATCTCTTTATCTTTGTTGAGGACACCTTTATTAGAGGTAGAAGTTGCATTAACAGTGGTAATGAAGCCTATTTCTCGAAACATTTTCAAAATCACTGAACTCATAGACCTAGAGACTGTTGACACCAAAAGTCATCAAGACGTTTTCTTCTTATGTTGAAAGCCTCAGGATACATTTCGTGCAAGATTTCAATGATGCCAACACTGAAAAGTCATGAGAAAAGGGTAGAGCAGCGTCATGTGACATCATATCGGCTACAAGACAGATAGCTGAAAGGGGCACTAGATTAAAATGGAGGGTTAAACAACGGCACTTCAAGTCAAGGCAGTGCTTTGAGAGCGGTTTCATAGGCTTAAAAAACCGTTGTTTTCTCCAATCCCTTATGCTGCTAGGTTGTAATTGGAAAATAAAGATTCCACTTGCTTAAAAATGTCAGCAACTGCCAACAAATCGACAAAAATCGCGCATTATAGACCTAAGAAATCCACTCTTAACAGCATTGTTTTCAGTAAGACGCCCTTCTTTTCCCCCTCCAGTGACCCTTGCAACTAACCCAGGTACTGGCTCCACCATAGAGTTATATACACTAATACAACGTTGTGTCACTGCCCTATAGAGTAAGGCACTCAGTAGAGAATAAATGCTATGGTACCAACTTGTTGATGTGAGATGAACTGGAATAAGGCTGGGACTTTCAGTACCTCGTGTAGATTGGATGACTAGTGTCGGGGTTTCATCTCTGCACCTCTAAGAATTTTCACAAAAGTGCGATATGAAGAACTAGTAATTTGTTTCTGGCACTTACTAGTACTGGAAACTGATAGATGATTGACGAGCACTGTATTGGCTTTGTGCACTAAGGTGTCAGATGTCCTCTATCAGTGCACCTGAAACACATGTTT
>JAHWFP010262919.1:0-12878 GCA_023313725.1 Lithobius niger | reverse complement strand
TTGATGTTTAGGAAAAGAAAAGTAACTAGTTTGATGTAAATTAGAGAGAGACAACTAACTCATTTGACGTTTAGGAAAAGGACCCTAACTCGTTTGACGTTTAGAGAAATGAAACTAACTCGATTCATGTTTAGGGAAATAAAACTAACTCTTTCTTTACCAATAGAAAGGCCTCGCCGAGATGATTGAAATGGTACATTGGCATGTCAAAATCGGTCAGTTGATGAAACTTTGGAAATTCGGTGAAATCTGTTTGTTAGCTACCTTTTACTGTCCGCACCATCGCGGTGGATTTGCTATGGTGAACACGGAAAAGTATAAAATTGATAAATCTTCATGGTCATGTTCCCATTTCACAGCATTCCATTTCGGAGAATCCCGTTTGAAAGAAAATAAACGAATTAAGATTTCTCTGCAAAACGAGAATTACCATTACATAGAATCCTGTTTCGCAGAATAATTTTTTTTTCCAAATTACGTGCCCCGCTCGAGCTGCCACGCTTGCTACGGTTAAACATAACGTCAGAAACCGCAACTAATCACAAATTTCTTCCAATTAGGCATGCATCTTTAACTTCTCCAATGTTAAATTTTTAAAGAATATTTTGATTCTGCGAAACAGGAATTTCCGTTTCCCGTTGTAAACTGTAATACTAAAAATAAGTCATTAAAAAAAAGAAGTAATAATAAATAATATAATTTACTTTATCACCAAAGGACGGCTTTTCGTTTCGAGCTTGTGAAAAGCCGACATATGCAAAATTTACAGTCAATCCATCAATAATTTACAGTTTCCACCAAAAATGTCACCTGTAACGTGTAGCCTATCTAAAAATTAAGCAAACGTAAAAAAATCAATATAAAAAAAGTGTCTAAAACAAAATAGAAACCACACTAGTATGGGTCAAATATGGTAACTGTAACATATCAACTAAAAAAAAATCTAGTACACAGTTTAAATATTAGGCATTACGTTACCACTAGCCTATAACGTAACATAATTAACCCAAAGGACCACTTTAACGCATACTTTTAATTGTTTAAAAACTATCTTTTATAAATTTCCTTTCTAATTTTGTTCCTTCAAAAAGGTTTTAGTAGGGCAATGGGCAAGTTATTAAATAAAGTTGGGATAACATAGGATTTGTACTGCTTACCATAATCATTAATTACCTCAGGAATGCTGTAGGCGTTTATATATATATTCGAAACAATTCTTCTTTTGCTGTCTGTCACATTCTAAAAATCAGTTTTGAAATAATTTTCATAAATGGTTACAAAGTCTCTAAGTTGTGTTTGTCAGTGTTGTTTTTGTGAAATATATTTTTCTGTTCTTAATGTTTAAATTACTGTTTCTTAATAATATTTGTACAGTTTGAGTTAGAATGATTCAAAGTTTGTTAAGTTGAGTCTTCTTTGCGTATAGCCTCCGTACACTTCAGTGCTATACTTCAAAATAATTATCTCCAAGCGTAGAATGAATTTAGTTTAGTTTTATTATCCAGAATGCATTTTAGCCTATAAAGACTTGGCATAATTTTGTGTAATTTCCCTATAATACTGTTAATCTGCTTTTTATAACTCCACTTTTCGTCATTAATTATTCCTAAATATTTGACCTCTTCGACTATTTATCATATTTTGGGCATGCATTGTTAAGTGGTACACAGCATTTTATACCACATAGGGCCTTAGGCTTCGGGCAGATGACCAGGAGTGGTTAACGCTCGTTAAACCCTTTGAAACCCTTTTAGCATTTTATTAATGTAAATACTATTGTTTTGATTAACTTTTTTGTGTAATGGTTTGTAGGCTACACCATCTTGCCATTATTTTGGAGGCATTATAAATACGTTTGTTCGCCAAGGAGATGCGTTTAACCCCCCCCCCCCCCGTGTTATAGCACTAGACCTGGCGCTGGTGTCACATAGTTATTCACATTATTGCGTCACTGGTCGTAGATCAGCCAATTTTCGGGTCACCGGATCGGGGGAAAAAAATGATCGATCCAATTCTGGAATTGGGGCTTATAATTTTTTTTTTTACCTGTACTACCTGCAGTTACTATAATTTGTTGCTACAAAAACTTTCACAATGCTGATACACTTTGCATTCGGTTATTTTATGACCTTCATTATACAAACAACATGACTGTTTAAAACACTAAAACCTGATATTTCATGACACGTCAATAAAAACCTTGAGTTCAAAGTTAAAACCTTGGGTTCAGAGTTCAGATTTCGGTTTCAGAGTTCAGATCTTGATTGTGGAAAACATTTCTTTTCGTTTCGGGTCGTGAATATATGGAATGCCCTTAGCACGGAAACGGTGAATGCTTGGAATGTGATTGTATTTCGTAGAATGATAAATAGGCTTTCCTTTAATCGCTTGTTGAAGAGGCCGCAATAGTTGTAAAAGAGTGTCTTCTTTTTATGGTACCGATGTCGCTGCTAACACCCCTTCCGGTTCCTTCCACAAATGGTGGAACATTTCCATTATTATTATTATTATTGGAACTTATTATTATTATCACTTTCGAACACTTTATCAAAAGTAAATAATACAAATAATTTTGTATTATACACATTTTCCTTTTACATCTTTGCTAGGTTAAATGTGGTGTATTTCAATAATTTAAAAGGAACATTATGAATTGTTTTTATTGCTTCGTTTTGGGGAGAGGGGTAATCGTCTAACTGGAAAATCGTTGGAAGAACGTATATACCGCATAACAGTATAACGTAAAGTCGTCTAACAGGAAATTCGTATAAATGGAAAATCGTCTAATGTCCCTTCCTCATTCGCGCTGCCGTGCTCGTTTTGGCTAAACATACAACATCAGAAGCCGCAGTTAGACGTTTATCCATTATACGATATTCCGTTTAGATGATTTTCCATTATACGATATTCCGTTTAGACGATTTTCCAGATTTTTTATTTATGCAGCTATTAGACAATTATCCCATTAGACTATTTTCCAGTTAGACGTTCGTCCGACGCCCCCTTCGTTTTGATAAAAGTGTGCCACGAAATATCAATTTTTATTTGTTTATTTTTGTAATACATGTTTTTTTTTTTCATTACACGTAAATTTAAAGGAGGGCTTTTACACCAGCAACTTACCTCGACACCTGGTTTAAAGTCAATGAAAAACAGAATGTAAAACTAAAAATCTCAGTTAAGTGGCCTATTGTAAATACAGGCTGTAAAATTAAAACGAGCGAGCAAGCAGACAGTTTAAATCTCCCCCCCCCCACCCCCTTACTCCCCACCGTTTCTCACCGAAGCAACGGCACGAAACGACTGACCAATCAGAGATCCTCTACCCGAACTTCACGGTGGTGGCGGGGAGCTAGCAGCACGTGGTTCCTTCCACCTGGTTCCTCAATCTGTTGATCCATCTTTCTCTCTCTCCGTCATGGCCCCGGGTGACAGAAGGGCGACTCAAGGTCACCCAAAACAAACACTCCCCGCCCCTTTAATCGTTCCCTCAACCTCCAGAATTTACCTCTCTCCCTTTTCTTTCTTGACGGCTTCCCCACGGTTTTGCCCTCCTCCTCCCTACCTCCCAGCCTGACCGATTTCTTTCCTCCCTCCCCTCATCTTTTCCCCGCAAGCGAAGAAGGCAGTCTCGGAGTTGAATCCCTGCCGAGTGGTTGTTAGACAAACTTGCTCCTCTGAATTCGTAGTTTTACGTGCATAACGAATGACAACGCTGTTTCCGAGGTTTGTGGTGTGAACTCTACCTATACTGGATATTGGCGATTGAGCACCGTCGCTGTATCGTGGAAAAGAGTCAGCCACAAATATATGAATGACTGAGGGAAGAGGTAAGTTTGAACGTGTCTTGGCTGCTAAAGTCTTCGAAAGTCCTTGAATTTAATTTTTATTGTTGCAATTTTAAATGATGACTCCAGTTTTCAGCAAGATTGTGACTAACTTGCGATTTATTCTAAATAACTTGAATGTTTCTCGCAAAATGTCGTTGAGCTGACTTTTTTGATATTTTGGTTACTCCACACGTCTTTAACAGTACTAGGTTATTAAATGAATTGGAGGGGAAAAAAGCTGCGGAAAAAGTCAGTGGAAATAAAAACCGTTTCCAGCTAGGACTCCTTACCCTGTCTGGTGAAATTCGTGCCAAAAGAACTTCTCTAACCTAATCTGTAATAGCAAATACGGAGAAATACAGGACAAATTTGTTTCCTCCGGCTTTTACCGCAGCTTTTTTATACCCTCCTCTATTTATTCGGTGCTTTTTTTTTTCATGGGTTTTCTCCGCTGCTTTTTTCTATCACACTCACGATTAAAACAGCGTGATGGAAAATTTATTGTTGCTAAAGGACTTTGGAAAAATCCTTGAAAAATATATAAATCGTAAAAAAGTCCTTGAAATGCTTGAATATTTTACTTATCTCGTGCGAATCCTGTTCACAGGCGCTAATAAGTATACACACACGTTCGTAGGACGTCTTAGTCTTAGGTGTCTTAAAGGTACATTCCTCCCGGCTGGTTTCCCTGTACGGCTCAATTTTGCAACATTACTTCAGACTCGTGTGAATGTTGCAAAGGCATTCATTTTCCTATTTTTCCCCTCGTGAGAAACGGTTTTGCTACATTCACTCTAACTATGTAAATGTTGCCAAGGCTATTTGGCGCAGGATGCTCGAATATGGTGAGAAGGTATGTCCTTTTCAGAATTATTCGAATTTTATTTGGGAGTACGAAAACAATGATTTACGTCGAGTGATGAGTTTCGCATTTATTTGGGAGTTCTGGCGATTTACCCTAAGGTCGGGGAGACCGTTGGGACAATGCATGGTTCAGCTGCTACCTCTGGTTCAGGGGTTGACAACCTGACAGGGGTTGACAAAATCCAACCCACGCGGGTTTAATTCGGGGTTGATGGTTTTAAAAAATTGTATCTTTGTTTTCTGGGGTGGGGCGGGCCGTGGTTCATTGTCTTTTTTTACGGGGGTTTATCGAGTTTTGTTGAGTCTCTACTTCGGCTACAATTTTATAACCAATATGAGTGTTTTATAGGGAAAGTAGGCTACTAGTTGCAACATTTGGTTAAGGTACTAACATAATACTGCAATAACCATTGTAGTGTACTACTGTTCAACGAAAACCTTTCCTTTCAATCAAATAGTTTGAAAATAATTAGTAATTTATTATACAAGGTAATTTTATCGTTTTACATCGGCTATTAAAGTTGCTTACACGTTTAGGATCTATACCCCAGGCCATAATATTTTTTTTTTTAATACAGGTAGGTAAAAAATAGGTGAAACCCAGTATTAAAAAACAAAAAAAATAACACCTATGCTATAACAACTTGCTGTGAAGTCTAATTTGTGGCGTAGGTGTTATTTTTTGTTTCAAATATGTCTCGAGTGAACCCAGTATTGGTTTTTACTATCGTTGTTTTGCAGATGCGCCATACTCTAAAAAAAAAAAAACACCTCATGGTTCGTTTTTTTCGATCAAAGGCCAGTGAACATTTTTAGATCCGTTTCGATGCGCAATTTTTTTTTTATCATTGTTGAACCGTTTATCCTGAAATTTTCACCAGTTCTCGTATTTTTCGTTGGTAGGCTAATGTGTGTCTTCCGTCTTATTCTGAATTTTAAGGTACAGTACTGGTGTGTGTAGCGATACTGTTTTTTTTTTTCTTTAAGCTCGTTCTTATTTTATAAAATTATCTAGAAAGACGGTAGTGTCTCGCTGCCAAGTTTATGACGTCACTCAATCCGATTATTAGATGGCTAATTTTTTTAGAGTAGCCTACATTGTTGACGCAAAAAGAGGCTTACTAAGACAATACCGTTTGACTGTAAGCATGAAAATGTTAAAATCTGCCTGCAAATTTGCCTGAAAAATGAAGGGGAAAAAAAAGAACAAATCGAAGATGGTTTATGTTTATGATGCAGTTAAAACCGAAATGTCGGAATCGCAGAATGAAGCTAAAGAACCCAGCAGCAGGTTAAATTACATCAGAAGTCTGTGAGAACAAAATCCGATAAAATCAGCTGAAAAAAAACAGTCGTTGAACATTTCTCTATTTTACACGACTTAAAACGTAAAAGTCTGTTTTATGTGGCTGTCCACCCAAATTCAAAATAGAGCCTGGTAGGGAGTTTGCCTAAAGCAACTTACACATTTCGTCCTGCCGTGCTCGCTGCGGCCAAACATACATAACACCTGAAACCGCAACTAATTATAAATTCCTTCCAATTCGGAATGCATCTTTAACTTCTCCTACATTGAATTTTTAAAGAATAGTTTGATTCAGTGAAACAGGATTCTGCAAAATGGGAACTCCCGTTTCGTAGACAATTTTAATCCGTTTTATTTTTTGCGGGAAATCACCCTGGAGGGTGGTAGTTGGAGTTATGGATGACGTCAATGTCATAAACGTTTGGGGAAGTGAGGGGGTAGGGGGATGATTGAGGGAATATAAGTGGGGGGGTGACGGCATACATCTATTGTAGTCAGGCCCGGCACATGGGCCCTCCCGTAGATTAGTAGGGGGGGGGGCTTTTTATATTTTGTAGTTATAAGTGTAAGTTACGTTGCTGATGAATATTTTGTCGTTTTAATTTCTTAGTTGGTCTTTAAATTAATGTGGTTTATTTCCTGATCATTTCATAGGTGTCTTTAAATAACTCGACTCTAAAGACATCTTAAAGTGTGCGCGGTGTATCTTGAGTCCTGCAAAGATATTGCAAGCGGCTACGTCTTCCTGGATGGAGTGGCTTTAATCGATGGCCGCCATTGTTTTTGTAACCATCTTGGATATCAACAAGGCACTCTGCTACTGAAAACGTACAATCGATGGCTATTAATGACATTTTCAGCAGTTAAAATTTCTAAAAACGCCTCAAAATTTTTTTTGGGGGGGTGGGGGGGGGAGCCCCCAGACGCCCCATGAATTGAGTATTAACCCGGCTTTGAAACTGTTAGTCTCACTACTACATGCCTATTGTAGTTTTTTCAATATTCTTACTGGAAAAACCTTGCTTTCTGGCTTTTGGCGTCTTATTTCATGTGCTAACATAAAGGAAGCAAACAGTGCGTTCATCATACTTATATAGAGCAGCGTCAAGTGACGTCATATGACTACAAGAGAGATAATTGCAAGGCGCACTAGATTGAAATGATGGGTTAAACAACGGCACTTCTAGTCAAGCCAGCGCTTTGAGAGTGGATTTCGTAGGCTTAAAAAAACCGTTGTTTTCTCCAATCCCTTATGCTGCTTAGGTTGTAATCGGAAAATAAAGATTCCACTTGCTTAAAAATGGTAGCCACTGCCAACAAATCGACAAAAATCGCGCGTTATAGGCCTAAGAAATGCAGTCTAATAGCATTGGCTTCAGTAAGACGCTCTTCTTTTCCCCCACCAGTGCACCTTACAGCTAACCCAGTAACTGGCACTGGCTCCACCATTATATACAATAATACTACGTCGTGTCACTGCCCTATTGGATGAAACTCGACATAATAATATTCGTAATATTCGCAGTTAGTGAAAACCACAAAGCAAAAAGTTCGCCAAGTAATTTTAGAATGTTATTTGAATGTTGTGGGGGGGGGGGAGGGCCGGTAGTAATTCAAGCAACATCATTTTAGAATGTTTTTATAACTAAATTCACTCATCTTCAGACGGTCTGTAAACCAGTTCGAAAATATTTTACGCCCTAGCTACTATAGTCATAAACACTTCACAGTTCCAGTTGTTACAATTTACTTTACACGAAACGTGAGGAAGCAGGCCGTTGTGAAGCGTCTTTAAAACGCTTTTTATTTTGCAGACTGTTTACCGTGTCAAAATGGCTGCTGGCTATTTGCAACCTTGTTAAGAGAAACCCATAAATCTGTCAGCCAGCAACTAGCAGCAAATTGTTCATTGTATTTTACGAGATCACGTTTGTGACGAGAAGGGAGGAGAGTAGGGAGGGGAGAGGCGTTCAACTGTTTACCCCCAGGGTCGCAGGGGGACAAAGAGGGGGGGAAGCAATAGGATTACCTTGCAAGGTGGGGAGGATTACGCGGTGCTGCAGGTTCACGTGATGCGCGTTGACTTCGGGAGTAGTTAAAACACTCAGAAAACTATCACGTGTTTAAACGGGGTTAAATATAGTTAAACATAGACATTCTCTACCATCCGAAAAGAAGTGGTGTGCATAGGGGGGGAGGGCATTTCTCCTGCCCTTTTCCCTTTTCGGAAAATGCCCTTTTTTGTGCCGACATTTTAGCTGGTGTAGCGTGCCTAAAAAGGGCTTAAAAAGGCAAAAAAGCCCTGAAAAGGGCGAAAAAGGCTAAGAAAGGGTTAAAATGCAGTGAAATTTTCCCTGCCCTTTTCGCCAAAAAAATGGCCTTTTTCGTGCCGACACTAGCTGGTGCGGCAATGCCTGAAAAAGGGCTTACAAAGGCAAAAAGCCCTGAAAAGGGCGAAAAAGGCTAAGATAGGGTTAAGGCAGAGAAATTTTCCCTACCCTTTTCGGAAAATGGCCTTTTTGTAAAAAAAAAAAATATATAGCCTCTTTGTGGCGATATTTAAAATAGCTGGTGCGGCGGTGCCTGCGAAAGGGCGTAAATGCCTAAAAAAGGCCCTGAATGCCTGAATAGGGCGAAAAAGGCTAAGAACGAGTTATATGAGAGAGAAAAAAGAAAAGGTTGCCAGAAAAAATGTCTACTAACTGTGACTTTTTACTTTTAAGTTGCCCCTGTCCTTTCGGGGATCTGTCCACGCTACTGTCGAGAAGTGAAACTGAAGCGAAAAGATGTAAACAACACCTGTCACAGCATCCAGGATTGCAGTGAAGACCAAAAAACTTCGTGTCATCATGTTACCTGGAATCGAACCCGGGTATTCTGATCACACCGAAAACCGTCGCCACGTAGTGTAATCTGAAGAGCCGAGTTCGATTTCCGGCCACATGGCGATACGTGACGTTTTTATCGTTTAGATAGCCGCACACTGGTCTGCACTGCAGTCCGGTCCCCGGACACTACGCTGTTTGTGTGTATACGTATGAGGTATATTTTATTTTAAACTACCAGGCGGTTCATTCGTCGAAAAACGTAATGTATAAGCTGCTCCTCCCGCCTGATGGACACTACAATATTTTGAATTTAAATTTTTAGCTAGGTTATTGTTTTCTGTAAAAATCGTCTTTTTTTTTCACATGAAACTATACTTCTTCGAAAACGTTTGTAGTACTGGTTGGTGTTTTAGCTGAAGCTGAAGCGTTGATAAAAACCCATCATCTGTTGAGTTTAAATTCTTTTTTTTTTCTGTATTAATTTAATTGTTGATTATCTTACAAGGCAAAAGTCACTACTAAAGTTGGTACTTGTAGACCTTGTAGGCTCGGGTAGAAAGAAAAAAAAAAAGAAGGAAGCAGTTGTGGTAAGGCTAACGAATTGCATACCAGTAGTTAGGTATACGTCATGTGGCTAACTAATTGTTGTAAAACCAGCTTCTGTTTGCCATCCGTTCATATAAGCTTGCATTTTTAACACAAAGCACATGTTTAAATATAACTAGCTGTAGTCTTTTTGCACCTACAGGCTAGGAAGCGCTGATTTTCGTTTGCTTCGCTCACTCAATCTGTGCCTCCCTTGATCCGGACTCCATTCACTTACATAACATATGAATCTTTCCACCGGAAATAAAGGGAATACGCCTTTGTACACCGGAAATAAGGAAATAAGTAAATACGCCTGGCTTTGTACAGCAAAGTATAAACCGTAAGCCCGCCGGCTTTGTCAATTTTGTTCAATATTTAACCGAGTATCACTAATCGTTTAAATTTAATCATCTACAGCGACAGAACCTTTAGCCAACCGTGAAGCATTGTTTTATCGGTTAAAACTTACGTTTTCAGTTTGAGCACACTGGCTACCAAGGAAATTGATGGGTCCCTTTTTACGCTGCTGGAGCTTTTATATGATTAGTACTTAAAATAGTCATATTGAAAAGTCCCAATGTGGCGGTGTTGACGACGACTGTGCTGCCATCCAGAGGTAGTGTGAATGTTTGTAAAGACATTGTTGTTGACAATCAACGCAGAATCAACGCAGCATTGTTACTGTTATTATTAGACGGGTGTTCGTCTGGGTCAGGGCTGCAACTCGTTTTTATTAATGTAAATTGCGTTTCACGAAATCAAATTTCCACCCATTTTATTTTAAACTCTGTCGTTGTTTCAACGTGTTTTGACAATTTCTACAAGATACTTTTTATTAGATGATATTTACAATGATTTTCAATCAAAACACATGCAAACGTGACGTGTTGTATAGGTATGTCTAAAGTGTGTAGGCTACGGGCTAAAAGCGCTACAGGGTGGACTTCTGTTGTGAGTAGAAATGGTGCACAAATTTCGTGAAAGCTTGCATGCGCAGCCACGCTTACCGTAAAAATAAACTGTCATTTACCAGTTACACAGCAATTGTTCGGTTTCTTTTACGCCAAATTGTTTTTTATGGAATCACACCGTGGCGCATCCTGGGGGTTTCCGAGTTTAACGGAAACTCCCTTCGGACGTGCGTTTTTTAATGTTTATTTCAATTTTCAAGTTCAGGGAGTACTCTGACACCAGATGCCAGAAATGATCCCAGAATAGGATAAAATGCATTAGCCCGCTGGAGGGAGCTCACAGCGCTTCTCCAGACCCCCTAGCTGGAAGGAGAGAGCGCACACCAATTACTTGGAGGAAATTCCCTTCAGGAACCCTGCCTGCACTTGTATCGTGTGAACTCAAGTCACCCTGGTAAATTTTATAAAATTTCATGGTTTTACAAAACCCTAATTTTACAAATTTACGTCAGTAGGGGAAACCCACATCCCCTGCCCCAAACTCTTTTTTTTCTTGGGACGCTTGCTTTTTTCCCAAAATTTCGAGTGGCAACCCTGATTGGAGTACGAAGAGGAGCTGTCACAGCAGGATTTTTATTGACAGACAGTCACATTGCTTTAGGCTTGGCAAAACGAAATCCAAATAAATACATCCTACACCTTAAAAAAGGTTTTTGCAAGTTCAACCCTCACATTGTTTTCACGAATCTGGGAAAGGGGGGCGGGGGTGGGAAGCCAAGAAAAAAAAGGTCTGGAAAAAGATGCAGCCCGACCAAAGGGGGAAAAAAAGCGCGGGAAAAAGTTGAAGGAAAGAAGCCGCGAAAAGAAATGCCGTAAAAAAAAATGGGTTTCCTGTTAAAACTTCCTTTGCCTACTTGGTGAAATTAAAGCCAAGGCAACTGGCCTAACCTAACTTACAGCAAAACAACAACGCCATAAAAAAACAAAAAAAACTTTTCTTTTTATGTTTTTTTTTTTCCTTTGGCTGTTTTTTCGAGGCTTTTTTTTTCGGGGCTGTTTTCCGCGCACGATTTTCCCACGTAAGTTTTGCCTTCTGGTGAACTTTTATCAAGATAAAATTCTAAAATTACTAAACTATCGATACGGTCAAACGGCTGAAACGTCCGTCTGTGGAGATAAAATGCACATGTGTGACTTCTACATATAATCACTGTTTTCGAGCCATGTATCTCGACTATAATTTTTATTCGGCGACATATTAGCATAAAATTGAATGTTATGAATTTCATTTTAGGAATGACGCCAACTGTCAAAGACGAAAAAACAAATCCCTTCCCATCATAGTGGGCGTAAATACAAATAGCCACAGCTGTTGGGAAGAATAATAATTATCCGGGCGAGGGAGCTGGTGGGGGGGGGGGGGGGGGGGGGGAGGAGGCGCATCACACCAGCCAAGGTGTGCGTCTTGAGTAAACATGAATACATCATGAGTTGTCTTCTGCGCAATCTTCGCATGTGTATGTTGGTTTTATTTGTGCTGTTCTGGAGGAAAAAATTGTTTAATTGTGTAGTTCTGTTGACGTGCTTTGTGAGGAATTTTTCAAAACGCCCATACAGTGTATTGCCTACGTATTCTATGAACCAATATATACCAATACTCCACTTATAACAGAGCACTGTCGTGAGACGTATTTAGAAAAATCTTAATCCGTTTTAATTTCTGCGAAACGAGAAATGACCTTTTTAGCATTATTATGTCGTTTGGTGTAAATGGACACCAGGGTCGGACTGGGTTAGTTTTTTTTTGCATCTGCCCGACAGTCAAAAAAGGGCACCGGCTAGTGTGTGTGTGTGTGTCGGGGGGGGGGTACCCTTTAAACTTCGGGCCTTTTAAAAGATGGATATTACATTACACTAAGAAGTTGTTTTTTTTTTAGCGGGGCGGCCCGCGGAATTGAGCCTTTAAAGTGTTTGGCTATCGTCGCTGATATGGTGACCTTATTTTGCAAGATAAGGACAAATTCATTACAAATTTCATTGCAAGTGGGTGAACCCTGATGGGTGCAATTGTATGGACCGGCAGAAGGGAAAGTGTGCCCGAAACTTTGTCCAATATAAAGAGTACATCTTGTAAAATGAGGCCTCGTATCAGCGTGGAACGTTCAATCATAGGGGTTCAACATTCAGCACTCTGCCTTATTACCTTAACTTGAAAACAACCTAAGCAAAATAATTTCAGAAATAATAGGAATTAGGTTCATCATTACGGTAAAAAATACTCTACTAATAAGTTAGAACTGCAATGTTTACTAGGGAAGCGGTATAGTTTTGGCTTGGACGAGTGTTTCGTCACCTGTATTGTGAATATATCATTCTATTCGATTCGATGTGATGTGTGTTAAAATATTAATGTTTTAGTTACGTCCTTTCTGTTGTTTTCCCCCCCTTTCTCACCTAATATATATATATAAAAGCTAACACTATACATATTTAGTACGGTAATAAAAAAAAAAAAGTAAGGCGCCAGGGCGCCTATTTTCAAGGGCGCATC
>JAHWFP010262916.1:12303-55111 GCA_023313725.1 Lithobius niger | reverse complement strand
AGACTGAGGTCAAACCTAACTCGGTAAATGTGGTTTATTCTCCTGCAGAGTTTCGCTTTAATGTGGTAGACGGAGGTAAACCTAAGCCGATAAATGTGGTTTACTCCCCTGCAAATTGTAGCCTTCCGCACGTACCCGATTATAAGTAACGGTACCGGTAAATGAATTAACGTGGATGTAGTTTTACAGTGTTTTTCTGGCAAACCCGGGTAGTATGTAAATTTTCATCATTCGCATGTAAGTTTCAACTTCGTTATGTAAATGAACGGAGTTCTTTCAATCTTTTTATTTTTTATCCTTTTCGTTTCCGTTTTTTTTTCTGTGTGAGCTGCGATCGTGGTATAACAACAGCAGGCGTGCATGCCAAGACGTCATGTCTTTGCGAATTTGAAATGTCGCGAATGCTGACGCAGGAAGTGGTCAGCATAATTTCAGTGTGACGCCGCCGCCATGGCTTCGCAGCACAAGAGGGAATTCGGTTCGTCGTCGCTTTAGCCCTCTTTCTCACACTTGCGTCTTTCAACTTATGCGCGCTTCCAACCACTTCGCTTAGCATTAAGAAGATAATCTTCTGATCCCCGGAGCTTTGGCCCGCCAACAAAACGCGCCGCTGTGAGCACTTTTTTCTTTTCTCTTCGGTTCCCTCCTTCTTTCTGTAATGTGGTCTTTTGCACAGAGTTGGTTTTAGGCGTGGGAAAAATCATTAGCGCATTTTTTTGTCAGACTAAAGTTGCAATGACATGTACGAATAGGTGAGGCGGTTGAGGTGTTTCTGGAGAATTTGGGATTAATTTTGGTAGTAAATGCACTCGTAAATTGTTGCCGATTTTCGTTTAGAAATTCTGATGCATTGCATTAAAAGACAGGGTCTTATACCGATTTCGCATTGGTAAATTCAAGAGGCCAGGCTGGATTGGGGCGGGGCGGCCAGTGCCGATCGGGGCTGGTGGTGGTCCGGCCGGCTCGCTTTCGCGTTGGTTAATTCCACGGCTCTCTGATCACGATTTACAGCACCGCCACGAGTCGGTTTGTGGTACTTGACATATTTTACTTTGTGCCGCTACACTGCAGCACCATTCGTAAACCATTCTGATAAGCGGCGCCGGCCGGCTCCGTCCCTAATTTGAGTTCGCATTGGTAAATAGAGCGGTCTTGACCGCGCGAGGCTCACACGGCGAGGCACGGCGAGGCTCACACCATTTGTGTGAGCCGGGCTGGCTCTCACCATTGGTGTGAGCCGGGCTGGCTCTCGAAATACTGGCCCGATTTCGCATTGGTTAATAAAAGGCCCAGCCCGCCTTGGCACGGCCAGAGCCACTTGAATTTACCAATGCGAAATCGGTATTAGTTTATCATTTGTTTGGCCTTCGGTATACTTTGTTCCACATTATGTTTTCAGAAAACTGACTGTATGACGCCACGTTTTCTTCCACCACGATTGCAAAAAATCCGTAAACATCCCATTCGTAAACTCTAACAGTTACTGTGTCGAGTCTACAAGTGTGATATCCACATGTTTTTGCACTCTTAGTGCAAGGAAACGAGTCGTCATCCAGTCAGTTTTCTGAAAACATAATGTGTAACAAACTATATACAGGGGTGCGCACCGACTGTCGAACTGTCGGACTCAAGGATGTTAATAATAACAAGAATTTATAGGGTTGGGGAGGAAAATTTGTGACTGAGACCCCCTTCTGAATCGTCCAAGATTCATTCCTATTAGTTCCGTCTAAGTTTATAGAGGGCGCCGTGAGTTTATGTGGGAATTTCAACTCGGTTTTCAGCTTGAAATTAAATTAAACTAGCTTGTATTTAAAAACTGACTTCAGCAAGCTATACAACATTGTTAGCAAGCGAACAATTTTATCATGCAACGATGCTTCAGCGTGGCAAATTTTAAAACAGTGCATCCAGAAATTTCAGTTAGGGGATGCGTTGGTTGAGTGAGCGAAGCGAACAAAAATTAAGCGTTCGTTAGCCAGTTTGCGCAAAAATCGGATTGAGGAAACTTAATTCGGTGAAAGCGTTTCTCAGCCAGTGTGCGCAAATATAAGCTTGAAGAAACTTAATTTGGTGAAACATTGATATACACCTGAGCAACCAAACCATACCAGTGTTGGAATGGAGACCAAGTCCGGAAAACGGGTCGGGGCTGCGTCCTGTCCGGCGTCTTTGATTGAGTGAGCAAAGAGAACGAAAATCAGCGTTTGTTTGCCAGTGTATGCAAAAATTGAATTGACGAAACTTGATTTTCCATGAAACATCAGTGACTGGAAAAGGAGTCGGAGCTGCGTCGTGCCCGGGGTTGCTGACTGAGTGACCGAAGCGAAAATTTGACGGACGGAACTTAATTCGGTGAAACATGGACATACACATGAGCAACCAAACCGTACCAGTGTTGCAAACGGCGCATCCAACACCACCTGTGCGTACAACGAACTTAAGTAAGCCAAAAAAAAAACATTATCAGCCAGCCAACAATTTTTTTCACGAAACGATGCTTGAGCGTGACAATTATTAAAACGGTGCAGCCAGTGATTTGACATGCGCGTTTGTTAGCCAATTTGCGCAAAAATTGGAATGAACAAACTTAATTCGATGAAAGCTAGCCAGTGTCCACAAAATTGCCATTGAAGAAACGGAATTCTGTGAAACATGGATATACACACGAGCAACTAATCCGTACCAGTGTTGCAAACGCTGCATCCAAGACCATCCGTGCGTAGCACGGAATTCCTCTAGTAATACATACATGTGCTGGCACGAAGTCCATTTTAGACTTGTTGTGCAAGCTGTTTACATGTTGTAGATTTTTGTATGTTACTATAGGTTATTCCTACAGTAAAATATTTGTGATAATAGAAAGGTTTAACCATACAAAGGTATTAGGGTACTAGAAGGGTGAAACCGCTAATATAGCCCCTGTTTTATATAAAAAAAAAATTATGAATGAGCAAGTGTTATTCACAATACAAATTCGGGTCTCTTCAAGAAAATTCGGAGACAAGTCTTCTCCAACTAGAATTTAAATCGGTTGGCTGACGACGCCTGTGTTGCCTCCCTCGGCAGAGAGTTCAAGGGATGGATTACACTGACCGATAAGAAGTTCATTCTGCATTACAACTTCCTAGAGGCCACAACCAGGTTTTCAGAGTGGCCCCTAGTAACCCTAGTAACGGCTTTTCCCTTCACTCGTCCCTCATGTTTGGCGATGCCATCGGGGACCACTGTGTCCCTGGCAGGTCTAACGTTGGTGGTAAGGCATTCGTGACCCGAACCCTATACCATCAACCCTTCCTTTACAGCCGGTCAACCGTCGTCGTTTTAAACTTTTAAACTTTACAATTTTTAATTTTTGTTTTAACTTTGGTTGGCAGTTAGTGACCACCAGGTTCTTGCCATTCCGGTTGCGTTTGCAACGAACTTATATTATTATTATTATACAAGGGCATGGGTCAAAAAATGGTAAATCAACTGGTAAAAGGCCTTTAATGATTTTGTAGGTTAACGAAGGAGTGGCCTGCCCAGCTCAAGGGATTCAAACCCTCTTCGAGATAAGGAGGGTTCCGCAAGCTTTGAACCCTACCTGGAAGCCAAATTTTAAGACGCTAAAAATTAATTAAATGGTTCGGGAGGAGAACTTAAAAAAATTGATGGAGTGGGCGGTGTTTTTTTTTTATAGTTTTTTTCGTGATTTTACAGATGCGGGTGCTGGGTGTTTTTTGTTTTTTTTTTTTTTTTTTTTTCTTTTTTACCGAACATAACGAAATCAGTAGTTTACATTTTGTGGTCGAGTCCAAAATCTATGTTTTAATGCCATGATCAGCGTGCAAAAGTTGCACGTTTTATAAAAGTCATTCTTCAGATCCAAGTTTTTTGTTGTGACATGCTTCTGAACGATCCTTAGATTCATTTCTAGGCGATCATGTGAATGGAGCAAAGAGCTCATGCGGTCATCGGCTCCAGGTAATGCTTGGTGAAAGTGCTGATGCGTGATTGGTCCTTTTTTTTTTTTAGACAACGTCATAAAAAAAAGTTTTATGCTCTAAGAAAAAACCCACGCTTGCGCTCCTGAAAAACCAGTTAATTAATTTTGAGTTGCCTTTCCAAGCATTAGAAAGAATTAATATGTTTTCTCTACAGAGCAGTAACAAGACGTAGTATTATTGTATGTAACTCTGTGCTGGAGCCTTAATGGGTTAGCTGCAAAGGGGCACTGCAGAGAGAAACAGAATGGCGTCATACTGAAGCCGATGCTGTGAAGAGTGATTTCTTAGACCTAAAACGCGTGATTTTTGTTGTTGGCGAAAACAACGTTATTTTAAGCCTAAGAAATCCGCTCTTCTGTTGTTTTTCCTTCCATTTTTATGTAGTGCACCTTGTAGTTATGCCCTCCAAAACCCATACTGCTGCCAATATGGCGGCAAATGTCACTGCTCTATTTAAGTGATTCTACATTTATACAACTTAGGTAAAATCCGTTTCATGTTCCGCCTGCGATGGTGTTCTTTCTTTGCCTCTGTGCCAGTGTGGTACCGCTGATGAAACTGTAGAACATTTCTTATTCGGTTGTCGTCGGTGGGCGGCTCTCCGTCGCTTCCCGCTTACAGCAGGAGAAAAGAATTTGCGGATGGCTCTCGTGGTGCCACCCCATGTAGGGGGTTGTATGGAGTTTCATTCGTGGCACCTTTGGTTTCTGCAAAGCGACCAAGAGATTTGGCCTCTCAGTGAGCCTCCCGAAGCCCTCGGCCCTTCGGAACTTTGGGGGTGATGAGGAGTGGTCTGCAGGGATGAACTGGGATTACCGAGAGGGGAAGCTTGGCAATTCGGATTGCAGTGTTTAGCTCTATTAGTTGGTTAAGTTGCGATGTAGAGGGAGCATATGGATCACAGCATGCCCATAGTAGACTCCTTAAATAAATACGGGTGCAAACCTATTTACGTTGCCTTTTGGGCTTATATGTCAGACTGCCTGACTGGAGAATCGAAACTATGCCCTTTGAAATTGATAACATTGCCCTACAAAATAAGACAATGCTTAAATGTAGGAAATAAAAAAAGCAATTTTTGATGTACTTATAATGTTAAGTTAAAATACGGATTAATGGTTTAAGGATATGCGACAAAAAGCCTAATAAGACAATTACAAAATACTGTCAATAAAAGACAGAAATTCTAAACACAGAGCAAACATACAAAATTAACATTTTAAAAAACAACCAGAACAAAAAATACAAAATGTACAAACAGTAAGATAATAAGAGAATGGACAAAAAAAGACTAATTTGAACCGATATAGAGAAACTCGTAAGGCATAAGAGGTATACATTTCCAAATAACCTATCATTTTCATACACTACCAACAAACTGAAGAAATACAAAATCATAATGAAATGTCACAAAAATATCGAAAATGGGTCATATTACTTAAAGAACGAAAGTGATTTGAAGGCTGCACTAACAATAAATAACACATATTGGAACTAACACAAGATTCTTGTTTCTGCTGTAAACACATAATAAAAATGAATTAATACAATGAAATGAATGTAACAGAAAAAGGCTTATCCTAAAGGATGAGTGAAACTCTTAGAAGAATTTAATGAAATATTTTAACATAATTGTATTTTATAATATTAGTTTGTATTTTTTGTATTTTTACTATGTATTTTGCTTGTGCACACAAGTCTTATTTAAGACTGCGTGCTTGTACTAAACAATATGTACATACAATAAAGCATTATTATTATTATAACAGATTCTGAAATTTGTGAAAATGCCAATGAGATGTGGGTATTGTGAGGAGAACCTAGTCTTACAAAATGATTGTGCCTCCTGCATATTCATTGTGCCTCCTAAATATTATTATGATAATTGTTCTGGGGTCTCAGGTTGCATCTGAGACCCCAGAACAATTATCATAATGATATTTAGATTTACAACCTGTGCAGGAGACACAATCATTTTGCGAGGCTAGGTTCTCCTCAGAATACTCACATCTCATTGGTATTTTCACAAATTTCAAAATGTGTTTTCTGAGTTTTGATCCGGTTCAAAAAGTTCATATTTTCGAATGCACATTTTTAGTTTTGATCCGGTTTCAATCTGGTTTCAAAAGTTCATATTTTCGAACACACTCCAATTTTCACTGAATACTCTTCCCATCACAAAACCAGATCTAATGAACTCAATTTTTTCGTTGAAATACACATAAAAGTTCCCTTTTTTTGCGCAGTGTCTTCTTGGAACACTTATGCTCACTCACTTCTTCTCCAAAAGAAATTAGCCTAAGTGCTTGCATTACCATCCAAACTTTAAAGATTGTGAGAGCTTTCACTCCTAACATGGAGGCTGCCATTTTTTTTAATATAATAACAATTTTATAATAATTAAGTGCATTTTTTTCCAAAAAAAATTTCAATTATCTTATCAATTACTGAAAGTGTAGATATAGGTCTATAATTATTATATTCTTTTTTCCTGTCCTTTTTTATATAATGGTCTTAAGATCTGAATTTTTAAATCATCGGGCCAGCATTCATTATCGATTAGACATATTTTCTTTGCATTCATTGCACAATTTGCTCATACACAAAAAAAGGGAACGTCAGATCTTTTAATTGAACTAAATGATAGTATAACAAAAGCATTAGATGAGGGAAAATATATTGGCGTAATACAAATAGATTCGCAAAAGGCCTTTGATTCTTTTGATATGCAAATTTTGCTTAAAAAATTTGAAAAAATTGGTATTCGTGGAAAAATGTTTGAAATTATTAAGAATTATCTAAAAAATAGGAAAGCAACTGTTAAAATTGATGAAAAATTTAGTGAGTTTTCTGAAATACAGTATGGTGTGCCACAAGGTTCGGTTTTCGGGGGGGGGGGGGTTTCTGCATGACTAAATGTGAACGAAATCTTGGAAAATTAAGGGGAAGTTGCAGGGATAAACAAAACAACTGAAGGGGATGCGCTGATTGAGTGAGCGAAGCGAACGAAATCAGCGATTGTTAGTCAATGTGTGCAAAAATGAGATTGAAGCATCCTAAACAGACGGTGTAACCTTAAGTACGTTCACAATCCTATGAAAGTTGTGATATCCGCCCAAAACCAAAACTGGTAGAAAAACCCGCCAAGTTTCCAAAAACGGTCGGCCTTTGAAGGTAGTGATATCATTCTACCAGGGAAAAGCCGCCAAGGTTAATCCTATTAGCCAAGTTAATCGCACCGAATAATACTTTGGACGTTAAATGAAAACTTGAAGATTGCTACCGCTAGTAGCAATCTTCTAGTTTTCATTTAACTTTCGAACTATTAGTATGTGCGATTAACTTGGCTAATAGGATTAACCTTGGTGGCCTTTCCCTGGTGGAATGATATCACTACCTTCAAAGGCCGACCGTTTTTGGAAACTTGGCGGGTTTTTCTACCAGTTTTGGTTTTGGGTGAATTTTAATTTACACAAATGATATTCATGAAATAATAGACAACACCATAATACTTTACCTTTTTGCGGATGATATGTTTTTAATTTCAATAAACTATGTTAGAACAGAAATGATAAACAATCTGCAATTTGATTTTGACTTAATTAATTGTTGGCTAATTGATAATGAAATGTACATTAGTCAAGATAAAATATTTTTTATGAATATAACAGTACCAAAATTAAAATAAACGATAATATGCGTAATTGTACATGAAGAAAATTGTACTTTTATGAATTCAGGAATGAAATTAAAGTGCCAACTGTGAACAAACCTGTAAAAAAATTAGAAATAAAACAAAATGCAAAATATTTGGGTTTGACTATTGATATGCATTGGAATTTAAAAAAAAAAAACATATTACGGATTTAATGAATAAACTTCGAGGTGTTCTCTCTAAATTGTTTCAAATAAATAATGTCCTAGATAAAAAAAAAATTAAAAAAATTCTGTGTGATGCGTGGGTAGAAAGTCATCTGCGATATGGTATTGAAATTTTGGTTTTGCCACTAATTACATGGTAGAAAGATTACAGAAAGTCAAAAATAAAATCGTAAAAGTACTCTTTGGAAATAATAATAAAAAAACGTCAATGTTATATCTGGAAAATGTGAGTATGCGACTCAGGTTTGGTCCCCTTACCTCTTAAAAGATATTGACCTGGTTGAATCAGTCCAGCTTTACCAAGAGGGTGCCTGGTCTGCGAGATTTTTCACCTGAAGCCCGCCTATAGCTCGTGGGACTTGAATCATTGGAACTCCGTAGGCTCAAATTTGACCTTATTCTAACCTACAAAATATTGCGGGGCTTCTTATCCGTGGATTTGCCCTTTTTTGATTTTTGTCCTAGAAATCGACTCGGGGCCACTCCTGGAAGCTGTCTGTCCAAAGTTCCCGTCTGGACTGTCGAAAAATTTTTTTTGCTGTTCGTGAGATTCCTGTTTGGAACTCCCTGACTGAGGAGGCAGTCTCGATGAAAACTGTGTCTGGGTTCCGTCGTTTATTGCACAAGTTACCTCTTAACCATTTTCTGAAGCGTCGACCATAGAATTTTTTTTCTATCCTTCCTTGCATTCCAGAAAAATTACAAGCTTGTATCAGTGGCTCACCACCCTTCTAGGTCCTGCCCACTCTCTGAGTAGAAAATATTATTATTATTATACAATTTATGCTTTTGTACCGCATTATTATTTTCCCCCAAGTACCTGAAATGTGCCCAAATATTCTTCAGAATATAAGACACTGACGCTATGGCGTCGCGCTACAATGGTTTACAACCTCTACAATTGAATTGATGTGATGTTTGTTGCCTAACTTAGTGCGACACACTAGCGTGTGTCTAGATGTATCAAGTACATTCATTTTGCACAAAAATTCTTTCTCTTTCTTAAGGTAAGAAGGGACTTGCAAAGATCGCAAGGACCCGAGTTCCTAGAGACGTTCCTACGATTCCATAAGTTTCTTTTCTCAAAATTCTTATCAACCTCTTCAACACCCCCTCCCCCCACCCCCACACTACCACTTTTACTTGCAGGTACTACTTGTAGGTACTCCGTTTCAAAATATCGGGAAAAATCTGAAAGAAATGTGCGTTTTAACACTACTAGCTGCGACGACAGACTCCATAGATAGTAGAGATTCCAAAAAAAATTCATACGACGTTAAGAATTCCCTTCTTTTGGCAATCAACTTCATTGACGCTGACCACAGGAAAATTGTTTTTTTTTTTCCAATTTTTTGCCTCTCCAGGTCCAATTTTTTTCCTTCGCTCAATATTTCCTTTGCTGATCAGGTAGTTGTGGAGGCGTCTGGTCGTCCTGTTGATCAAAAGCGACTCACGTGACGCAAAAGCGAATTTTTTTTTGCAGTTGTAGAAGGGTAAGGTTGTGCGCATGCCCAGCTCATTGCCTCTCTCATGATCTGATAGAGAGGCCATCGGAAAGTGACCCGCCGTCCGACGCCGCGCCGTCCTTTGCGTCCATTCATTGCCTTTAACCTCCCCTTCCCCCCCCCCCTCCCCACCCCACCTCCGTCCCACTTCCCACTTTCCGCTTAGTCCCTGCTTCGCCTGTAACTTTTCTAAAATCTAGTCGTCACCGTAGTCTTTAACCTTCATACGTATCACCGTAACCATCGGCTGATTTCACAGTTTAAAAGAGAATGATGTAAAATGACCCTCCCTCAAATTGTTTCTCACTAAAATACTATTTTCGGGATCCAAAGTATAAAATTTGAGAACTGCGAGGTGCGTAGTTTCTTGCTAGACTTAAGCCAGTTTCAGTGTTACAAGTCGTATGCTACTAAATAATATTTACACATTTAACCGTATTCGTTTCGCCCTTGTCGTTAATATTTACACAGACAGAAGGGGCAACAATTAGTGTGTGGGTATACTATCATGGCAGCTATGATTAGGGGGCACACAATAAGGCCGGACAACGTTCGTACTCGCCTGTAAACATACAATTTCAGGACTTTACAGGATTTTCCCAGGACTACTCAATGTCAAATCAAGGATCGCAAATAAAAATAAGTAAGAGACAAATAAAACAATTTAAAGCTTTGGCCAAAATGCGTTCACAAATTCAACCAAGGGTGACGAACATTTCGCTAAATAAAGTCAAAGGTTTGGGCACGTTTACGTAACAATCTCGCCTCTCATCCTCGCCGCTAATACAATATTTCAACATGGGGTCTGTTTTGGCTTTTCCAACTTCCACGGTGAGAGAACTCAGCCTGGTTGCAGATGTGGTCGAAACCCTGGAAAGGGGATCTTGGCAAAGTCCCCGCCAGGACTGCCGGCCAGGGTAGCGTGAGAGGCTGCCATGCTCCTTCAGCAGCTATGGGAACTATTCTGGCCAATCCTTCGGCCCCTACGATGATCGGAGGTTTCCCGGTTCGAATCCCCAGGTTGGCTCCTCCCTTTACCGGATATTTCTTCTCTCCTAAACGTATGGTAACGTTCAAAATTGAGCTTGTTCAGCCACACGATTGTTTCAGCTGACTTAAGGCTCAAAGAAATTGATTAAAAAAAAAAACTCGTTTCGAAGCGTCTCATAATGCGAATTGAGAAGCAACTTGGAAAAATGTTACGTTAGGAGAAATTATTTATTATATTGCCACGGAGTGATACAATTGCACACTTTTACCCAAACGAAAATCAAAGATAACGTACCAGGCGTTACTACGGGAACGGTGCTCCACCGTCGCGCTGTAACTCAGACTAAATTCTATAGCTGTCGGAATATAAAGCAAGATAGTAGCGTCAAGGCGCCCAAGTAGCCATTAGCGTACCCGTACGCAATGGAGGTGGGGGGGGGGGGAAGACGGCACTATTTTTCCAACCCTCTAATCAGTATTAAGATTCTTGGTAAACCTTTTTTAAAAGGATTTTTGCCCTTTGTTTTTTCTTCATAATTTTATCTGTCTAAAGGGCAAAAATGGGGAGGGGGAGCAGGTGTCCCAAATCCCCCATATTCCCCAATGTGCGGACGCCCTGGCAAGCAGTGAATTTTCTCTTCGCCGTGCTTCAGCGTGACGCGTGCGCCATCTTTCAGTTTTTATTGAAAGCTCGTACTTCTACGAGAGCACGAGTGCATGGCAGGAAAGCTTTCCCTCCCAAAAGCAGAAGCAACGGACATTACGTCATCATAAAAAAATAAAATAAAAATTCTTCCATTACTTAATAGAGCAAAAGCCCACCCCCCTTCTTTTTTCGGCGGGGGGGGGGGTTCTTAGTCACCATCAAAGGTCGGGGTGAGGAATGATTAGAGTCCTACACTTGAAAAACACCAAAATGTATGGTTATGTGGCAAGAGCGGACGGCAGCTAGAGCGGTTGCTTGACAGGCGTAGTGGGTAGACTGGATGTTTATTTTCCAAAGGAGGAATAAATTAAAAATAGTAGGGGGGGGGGACTTGAAGCTGAGACGTTTTTAGAAATGTTGACTGCTGAAAGTGCTATTTTTTAGGTCCAAAAATGACTTTTCTTCCAGTTTGGCTCAGTGTTTTTGTGACTCCAACTCTTGACGGGACCTGAAAAATGATTTTTGGACCCCCCCCCGTCCCTGATGAGGGTCCAAAAAACTCATTGCGTCATCGGGTTTCTAAAGAGTTTCTAAACAGACTCTATATAATTTTCTGAAGTACGTCACACTGTCACGAAACTGCAGTAAATAGTAAACCTTCATCTTACCACTTAACACTTTTTGATCCAGCACCCACTACATATCACACCCGTGGTCACCCTTGGAGGTTGGCCGTTCCTGGTTCAAGAATGGAGTGCCGGGGGGGGGCGTTGAAACATGTCCGCATTGCACACGACCGACCACTCTATAGTCTGTGGATCTCATATATCCGCTCTAGCCACGCCGTCAAATGATCACTAGTTTATACGTTTATTATTTTAGGGAACTATAGGTTTCTGTTAACGATAAACCAGTTTAACTCTCGCCACCTCCATCCCTACTTCCCGGCCGTTAGCAACAGACACGTCAACGTGACGGAAACGCTTCTAGCATACGTGAGTGTGCTGGTCAAGTCTGTAATCTGTAAATGTTTTGAGAAGATTCGGCTTCGCCCCTTCGAGGATACGGCATAACCTGTGATTCGCCCATTCGAGGATACGGCATAACCTGTGATTCGCTCTTTCGAGGATACGGCATAACCTGTGATTCGCTCTTTTGAGGATACGGCATAATCTGTGATTCGCCCTTTCGAGGATATGGCATAATCTGTGATTCGCGCTTTCGAGGATACGGCATAACCTGTGGTTCGTCCTTTCGAGGATACGGCATAATCTGTGGTTCGCCCCTTCGAGGATATGGCATAACCTGTGGTTCGCCCTTTCGAGGATACGGCATAACCTGTGGTTCGCCCTTTCGAGGATACAGCATAACCTGTGGTTCGCTCCTTCGAGGATACGGCATAACCTGTGGTTCGCCCTTTCGAGGATACGGCATAACCTGTGATTTCCCCTTCTGATTAAATTGAATTAAAACTGGAAGAAATTAAAACCGCAAACTTATGTAACCAGTTCACAATGAAACAAAAACACTTTAACACTGAGTCAGATCGTATTGCTTCTTCAAAATGCTGGTTGAAGGTGCTGTCACAACACTTTCTGAGAGTCAGTTCCAAGAATTAATGGCTCTCACAGTGACACAAGACTGTCCAACAATGGTGCGGATTCGTGGTTTCGTCAACTTCATGCCGCGTCCTTTGCCTCGTATGACAGTCGACCGTTGAAAAACTGGTCAGCAGGCAAAATCACTTCCCTAGACAGAATTTGACGGGTTTTGATATGGTCACCTCTTAAACGCCTATCAACAATGGTTGTCAGGTCAAGCCTTTTCAAACGTTCAATTGCTTCAATTGCTGTTCGCCAGTTTTCATTGCTGCACTTAAACTTAGAAACGTTGGTTTGACCCCACAAAACTCAAGTTTGGTTTCCAATAGGCAAACGTGATCAGTACACCGCTGGCCAGTCAATTGTCAATAGGGGAACCGTTTAAGAGGAAAATGCTCACGTATGCAGCAAACGAGAAATCACCAGCTCTAACGTTAAGAAAGCCTTTCTACAGGGACGGCCCGTACGTAGTGACCTTGGTTTAATCCCATCGAGTTACCCTGTCTTCTCCAAATCCCTTGCTAAAAATCCGTTTTAAAATGTGCCATCTACGAGATTTTCTGTTGAATATTGGGAACTGATTTAATAGTATCCTGCGATTAAATGATCCCTTGCTCGCTTTTTTTTTTTTTTTTTTTTTTTTTATTTGTGCTTGGCCATGCTTGTGTTGAATCTTTTTCTTTTAAATCTCTACGCCTTCCACCGTATCTTTTTGCCCTTGGCTGCTTAAGAGCTGCCCTTCTGTGTTTTGTCTGGCAGTCAGAGATTCTTCAGATCCTTGCCAGACCTAACAAATTGTTTTATTATTATTAATAACCATGACGTTTCATCTGTGTGTGTTCATGTATTAATTTTTAATCGTTTGCTAATAATTACCATCAGATCAAAAATCTAAAAGACTAATGCGGTAAAAATTAAAATTATTTATGCAATAGTTGGCCGAATAAAAATTATAAGATAACTAGCCTAAAAAATTATAAAATGTGATGTAAAAATACGAAAATCTTTCCGGTTTGCGACGACACAATTTTTGCGTTCATGCTGTTTTCGTCTACTACGCCCAAGGCCACCTGAGATAGTAGCTGCGTTTCTCGCTGCGTGGTCTTGTATTACTACGCAGAGTCTCCGGAAACGGAGCGATGGTAACATGCGCGGATGGAGTAGTACGCGTAGCTGTTATAAGGCAGGCGGAATGTACCTTTAAGATAAAATTCACGTTCCAACTACAATGAACAACTTCATGACAAGTATACTGGTAATACCTTCCTTCACTCTAAATTCTGTACGACAAGGAACTGTGATACTACCTGCTTTAAAATTAAAAACGTAAGTGAAGCAACTTATTTAGGATTCCAAATCGACTCACAATGGACCTACAAAAGGCAGATCGATAAAATTGCACAAAATTTACGTAAACTTATGCCTAGTCTCTATCACATCAGACACCTCCTTAACATAAAAAGCAAAAAAATGATCTATTATTCTTGGGTTGAAAGCTTGATTAGATATGGTATTGAAATATATGGATTTGCTGCTAACTGCCACATAAATAAACTGCAAAAACTGCAAAACCGAATCGTAAAAATTCTTTTTAACGAATATGGAAATTTAAAATCTAAACAAATATACAGGAAAACAAAAATACTCAAAATTAAACAACTTAGAGATTTCGTTATAATTCTAAAAAACTATTTTAACTGTGACCACAAATTAAGCTCAGCAATAAAGAATAATTATTTCAGGAAAACCACATATCGATATGAAGTGCCTTTTGCCAAGAACCAATATGGCAAACGAACAAACAAATATAAAATCCCTTCTATATTTAATGAAATCCCTGTTGAATTACTCCAAATTGATGGGATAACTGAGATTAAAAATAAACTATTCGACTACTTCTTACTTAATCAAGATATTGATTAAGCAATGCCCAGATAAACACTCGGTCTAATTTTAAAAAAACTTTTTTTTATTAATATAGTTGTATATAGATAGATATATACATAAATGTGGAATGTGCATTTAGTGATTATTATTATTATTATTTTTTGGTTTTGTTTTGTACTTAAACTGTTACATTGTGTTTATTTTTGTTTCTGATTCCTACTATGGATTTATGTTCAAAATAGTACTTGTCAACAAATAATGTGTTCTATATTTACCTCCATATTATTGTTATCATGAGCCATATATTGTACCTGCCTTATACGGCACACACAAGTTCACCATGAACTTCGAGCCGTCGTAATAAACTTCTTACTTACTTACTTACTTACTTACCAAAATTCCTTCTTCCCGCACACCCCCCCCCCCCCCTCCCATCGAGCCCACAAAATTAACAGGCCTGGTGTTTGGTAAATTAACACTTCTGCATTTAATTTAATTATCTTGAAATAGCCAGAAGCAAATCAACGAATGTGTAATTACAGCTTTAAATGATTCATTTTATTTTTAAATACATAACCAACGTTTGGTGTAGTGGCCAAAAACGAGAAATTTCGATCATTCATCAACAGTGTGATCGTTTTTCAAGGGGCAGTCCACCAGTGGATAAAGTTCCTAATCACACCATTCTTTTCGGCCAAATGATGACACCAGTTCATCAGTTGTTCTGTCTTTGACCTTGACCACGTTCTTCCAAGGTTTTGATGAGACGTATTGGTTTACCGCATTCTTGTTAATTTGGTGTTTGATGTTTTGGGTGGGTTTTGGGTGGGGGGAGGGGGGGTTGGTTGTCAAGGAAGGGAATTTTGACTCTACCAATGCCTTCCATTATGCTAGCACCTTGTTGTCATATAGTTGGTCCGACCATTGCAACAAGATCGTTTCTCAGGCTTATCGTAGGCTCGCGATTGTTGAGCGTTGTTTCACGTCTGGCAACCCTAAGGTTAAAACTTGGGCTTTTAAGGTCTATGTGCGACCCCTGCTGGAGCATGCGAGCCAAGTTTGGTCTCCTTACCTCCTTGAGGACATTGACCGAATTGAGTCCGTCCAGCGTCGCTTCACAAAGAAACTGCCTGGCCTTCGCGACCTTTCATATGGCGAGCGGCTCTTGCAAACCGGGCTTGAGACCCTTGAACTGCGTAGGCTACGTGCTGACCTGCGGTTGACTTTTAGGATTGTCCGTGGCCTTTTGCCCATTGACATGCCCTTCTTTGATCCTTGCTTCAGTATGGTCACAAGAGGCCACTCACTTAAATTGGCGGTTGCCTCGGCTAAGCTTGACTGCAGATTAAACTTCTTTGCTGTCCGGGTTGTCCGCCCATGGAATTCACTGTTGGAGGAAGTAGTTCTAGCGCCCACAGCGGCACGTTTTTCCAGTTTGCTGGAGAGACTTCCTTTAAGAAGATTCCTGAAGCGACCTGAATTTGTCCTCGAGTCACCAGAATGATACTTCCTTCTCGGTTTTCTATACGTTTTTAATGACTAGGACTTGTGTAAGTGGTCGTGCCCTTCAAGCTCCTTTCTACCTATGAGTAGATAAATCTTTTTATTATTATTTATTATTATTAATGTTATGTTAATTTTAAACTGCAGTTTGGCATTTAAAGTTACCTTTTAGCTCAGTATACATGGTCTGATGAGGGTATTTAAATACCCGAAACTTCCCCTGTTCGTAAGTGTTTTAATTTCTTTTTTTTTACGGAGTTAAAAAAACACACTGAAGAGAATTTAAATAAAAAATCTAGTGAACTGTTATCAGGTTTTGCGTCAATTTTATGAAGATTTTTTTCTACTGGCCTTCAATTTACACGTTTTCCTACCTGATAGGTAAAATCTGGCCGTGGCCCTTACATTGGAAGTAATTCACTTAACTTTGGAAATATCTAAAATCTCTGCTAGTAGAAGGGCCGGTTACGTCCCGTTTTCGCCAAATCCCGTTTCGCCCAATCCTGTTTCGCCAAAAATAAAGCAGATTAACAGCTTTAGCCTCAAGGGCCAGTCCCGTTTCGCCAAATACCGTTTACGAAAATTTAGGTACACGAAACATTTAAAACATTTAAATAAGAACATTTATTACATGATAATGGTCAGACATTTATAGACAAACACCCGTTTTGCAGAATAATTTGTTTTAAATTTCGTGCCTCGCTAGCGCTGCCGTGCTCGCCTCGGCTAAACACATAACATCAGAAACCTCGACTAATCACAAATTACTTCCAACTATAGGCATGCCTCTTTAACTTTTGTAATGTTAAATTTTAGAAGAATATTTTGATTCTGCGAAACGGGATTCTGCAAACAGGGAATTCCTGTTTGGGAAAGGGTAACCATCACGTGTATAACTAACTATTCTTAAAAGAGAACCTTGGCATTGACGTAGTGACGACCAAGCATTCTAAACAATATTTAAAGTATACGTTTTTCCGTCTGTATTACCAGTTTTTAAAACGCTAATAAATCAATTGGTCTTATTCTACCACTGCTTGTCTCTGTTAAAGGTTTGCCTTTTAAAGCCCCAGTACATAGAAATAAGGTATTAAATTTCGTGTACGTAAAATTTTGACAAATTCGTTTTGGCGAAACGGGATTTGACGAAACGGGACTGGCCCCTGAGGCAAAAACTGTTAATCTGCTTTTTTTTTTGGCGAAACGGAATTTGGCGAAACGGGAGTTCACCGAAGAGTCTGACAGAAATTATTCCAACAGTAGACTTAAAATTTATACAACTACAAAAAAAATATAACAATAATAAAAGTAGATTTTTTTTTCTGGTTTCCCAAAGCAAAAAAATCATTAAAATGAGCCGTATTTACCGCATGTGTAAGAATTAAAAGTTCGAGTTTAGCTTCGAACTCTTAAAGGTGCCTCTTCACCGAATTGCAGGTTGCAGCATCTAGAACCATCTACCATTATTTAGTTCTTTGTAGCACTTGATTTCAACAAGCGAAGGAGTGCGCCAAGAAATTTCTTTTTACATAACAAACTAGCCACGTGCCTCCTTAATTATTGAATGTAAAGTTGGTGCGTCCACGTGCACACGAGAGCAATTGGTCAAGGTTAACGATATCATTATTATTATATGGCGCCCATCTAGCGGTTCAAAATCTGCGTTTCAAAACAACCGATATACAGAAAAAAGCGCCCGTGATGTCGTTATGCTTAACTTTACCGCTTGCTTCCTAGTGCACGTGGGCGCACCAACTTTACACTCACTAGTTAAAAGGAGGCACGTGGCTTGTTCGTTGTGTAAAAATAAATTTATTTGTATGTTCCTTCGCCTGTTGAAAGTAAGGACTAGACAGAACTATATACTGGCAATCCCCTTTAAGAGCTTCGAACTCTTAATTCTTACCGATGAGGTAAATATATCTCATTTACCTTAAAGGAGCATCCGGCCTGCCTTATAACAGTCCGCCTTCATTATAGTAGCCATCCGCTGATCGTCATCCGTGGATATACCATCGTCAAGGTTCACTGAGATAGTTGCTGCTTTCCTTGCAGCAAAGAGTACAGCTGCCGTCTCAGTTGGCATTGCGCCTAATACAGTTTGTTCCACATTATGTTTTCAGAAAACTGACTGAATGACGACTCGTTTCCTAGCACTAAGAGTGCAAAAACATGTGGATATCACACTTGGAGACTCTACAAATTTTCTGTTAGAGTTTACAAATGGATGTTTGCGGATTTTTTGTACTCGTAGTGGAAGAAATCGTGGCGTCGTACAGTCAGTTTTCTGAAAACATAATGTGGAACAAAGTATAGACGAACGCATTAATAGTGTCGTCAGAAACCGGAATGATTCCCGTATTTTAAAATCACAATTTATAATTTTCTAGGCTAGTTATGCTTCGGCGATCTGTTGGAGTAATTAATTTTAATTTTGACCGCATTAGTCTTTTAGATATTTGATCTCATGGTAATTATTAGCAAATTAGTACATGCACACACTGAGATGAAACGTCATGGTTATTGTAAGCGCGCAAAGGATCGTATACGTGCGGGACGTAGCAAATATAGTTCACAATTATTCAACAGTAAATCTCGTACACGCCACAGTTTAAAGCGGATTTTTACCAAGGGATTGGCTAGCTGTAAGTAAATAGGTCTTTGGGGCCGATACTTGATGTGGAGGATCGAGAAAAATGGCGCTGGGAGGAATGGCCTTTTAAGAGTTCGAAGCTAAAGGGCTTTGGTGACGCCTAAACACATTTTACCTACCAACGGAAGACCCAGAAGATGGGAGGTGCGCTGGGCTACTAGCTAGAGGGTGGATGGGGGGGGGGGGGGGGGGGGGGGGGGGGGGAGTGAGGGTGTTACTTGGTGTAACTGGTTCTGTTCGCTGCCCGCTGATAACCCCCTGGTCACCAATGGTGCGTATTACTGCCCTTTCACGCGTCCGGCCGCTGTTCGAGCTAGGTGGGTCCAGTGCGAGGGGATAGCGGTAAAAGCGGTGACCGTTCTGACGTTGCGTTACTTTGTAGCCGGAGGCAGCGCACAGTTCCAGTTCCGCTTAGTTCCACTTGCGTGAAGGTGTCCGAGATGCTCTCTACTATACCATCACCTGCATGCTTGCTTTTTTTCTTCTTTTTCTTCTTTCTTTTCTTTTCTTTTTCTTTCTTGTCTCTGAGTGGACGGATTTGATAACCAAAGGCTGATTTTGTTCCCGTTGACTCTGTAGAGGTGGTGTAGGGTCTATGACATTTTCAATTCTGCAATTAAAAAAAGAGAGAGATTGAGTTGAGTTGAGTTTATTATTAATAGTTCGAAGCATGTACAAGGACAATCACATAAGTGACAAACCCACACCCCACAAGAGCAGATGCCCGCATGTGGATTGGGCTGCACAAACATGTAAATCAAACAAACACAAAGGAAATTTATTTCCTACAATCTGAACTAGGGATTATATGCGAGGAACTGTTTAAGAAAATATATATAAAATGAAATCACAACAATAAAACAGAAAGACAAATTAGGTAAATTTGCAAAGTCAGAACAAAAAAAAAGTACATGAGTAATCCAAAGAAAGCAGTCTAATCTGAACAAGACAATAATAGCACAATATTCTGCCTAAAGAAACGAAGAATCTCTATATACTAGTTGTGCCCGTGCGCATGCTGCGCATCCCCCCCCTACCCACCACCCACACATCCCTGCTCCCCCTTCCCCTACCGCACCCCGTTCCTGCACCCCCATAGTGTGGGTTCTGAATATCTCTCCGCTTCCCTCTGGCACCTCAGGTGTTTGTTCTTTGGTGTTAAAATTATCAAACCGAAGACCGAACATGTGAATGGCTCCCACATATGGCCTCCCCCCCCCCACACACAATTACTTTAACCCCCAATTCCCACAATCCTGCTGCCGCCCGGATTTGCATACGTGTCCCCCCCCCATACACGCTTGCCTGCCTCCCCCTCCCCGAAAACGTCACCCCGTGACATTCTCCCTTTGGTGCAGCCCCGGAAAAGTAGCTGGCGTGTGTTTGACTGAAGGCTAAAAAAAAAAACCTTATCACTGAGAAATCCAGCATTCAGTAAGCAAGTAATCCCATGTTTAAGTTAATCCTTTGAAACAGTTCACTTCGGTAGCATGCATTGCCCGCCACACACACGTGCCCTGACACCCTCTTCCGCACACCCCGAAAATGCCGCCCCGTGACATTTCCCCTTTGGTGCAGCCCCGGTAAAGTCGCATGCGTATGTTTGACTGAAGGCTAAAAAACAGCCCCGAGAAATCCAGCATTCAGTAAGCAAGTAGCCCTATGTTTAAGTTAATCCTTTGAAACAATTCACCTCGTACCGTGCATGGCGACATTGTTGCAAGCAATGATTGTTGCCGATCACTTAAAACAATTCAACTCCTTTCTGGAAGTGAACATTTAGGAAATAAATGCGCCTTTCCATCGTATCAAGCTGCCAATTTCGAGGCCCACTGGGGGCCTCGAAATTAAGAACCAATCGTCGTTTGGTTTAAAGTTGTCTGGTTTAGTAGACACGGGTTGTTTTTTTTAAGCTCAAACGCCGACAATGGCACAGTCCACGCGACTAACACTTTGTCGGCGGCTTGGCACCACAACAATACCAAAAAACGAACCCAAAAACGGTGCGGCTGGTCTGGTAAGTGACGCCATCTCTTCAACGACTTTGGAAAAAGTGTTATAACCCGAACGTGTAGTCCAAGGCCGTCAATAGACGGCGACATGGCAGGTTTGGTAAATGGCGCCATCTGTTCAAAGACGTTGGAAAAGTGTCCCAACCCGAATTTGAAGGCGAATCCCGTTAACAGATGGCACTACAGTGTGGGGTACTTGATTGTACGACGGAATGGCGTGGCCGGTGGTGATTTGGTCGAGCAAATTCATCATTATGAATTATGCACTACAATGAAAAACGGCGAGCGACCGACAATGCCAAACAAACAGATGTGGCCTATAACAATCGACATATCTACATATATAATAGGCAGCAGGCGGCCAAATCACCGGCCACGCCATTCCGTCGTACAATCAAGTACCCCAACCTCTAGTGCCATCTGTTAACGGGATTCGCCTTCAAATTCGGGTTGGGACACTTTTCCAACGTCTTAGAACAGATGGCGCCACTTACCAAACCTGCCATCTCGCCGTCTATTGACGGCCTTGGACTACAAGTTCAGATTATAACACTTTTTCCAAAGTCTTCGAAGAGATGGCGCCACTTACCAGACCAGCCGCACCGTTTTTGGGTTCGTTTTATTTTGTATTGTTGTGGTGCCAAAGCCGCCAACAAAGTGTTAGACGCGTGGACTGTGCCATTGTCGGCGTTTGAGCTAAAAAAACCGAATCAAAAAATCCGGGCGGTGGCAGGAGTGTGGGAATTGGGGGTTAAAGTAATTGTGGGGGGGGGGGGGATGCCATATGTGGGAGCCATTCACATGTTCGGTCTTCGGTTTGATAATTTTAAAACCAAAGGCCAAACACCTGAGGTGCCAGAGGGAAGCGGAGAGATATTCAGAACCCACACTATGGGGGTGCAGGTACGGGATGCGGTAGGGGAAGGGGGAGGATGTGTGGGTGGTGGGTAGGGGGGGGGGTGCGCAGCATGTGCACGGGCACAACTAGTTGCATTAATAAAGCTAGCTCTTAAGAGCCGACTTGGAAGAGTTTCAAAGTTGGCTGAGTAACAATCACTGCATGCACAACCGTTGTTGGGTTTATTGCGCTTGGTATCAGAAGGGAGAAACGGGCAATTGAGCGTCTTCCATTGAAAAAAGACATTTACTTCCATAACAAAACAAATCACCATGAGTTAAAATGGAGGAGGAGCAGGGATGGGGATATTCATACCACTCAATAGGGGAATCCGGGACGGGGGAGGTGGTGCGGGACGCGAAAGTAGTTACGGGGGGGGGGGGGAGCATGGGGGAAAATTAGACCATACAACTGGGTAGGCCGCAGGGGAGTTCGGAGGAGGAAGCAGGGGGCAGTCGCTTTACATCAAGTACCTCCCTTTTCATTCCATACTGCCCACTACAGTATTTCGCTCAGGTATGCGGGAACCGGCTAGACCGGCGTATGTTACGCCGGGGGTACAGCTAGTGCAAAATAAAACGTAATATTTAAATTAAGAAAAAGTTTAGTCACAACAATGAACAAATTTTCTAAGGTAGATGGGTTTAGATCAAGTAGCGACTTGAACAAATGTTTCTTAAATGATGACATCTCACTCAAACTTTTCATTTCGATGGGCAAGGAATTATAGAACTTACTAGCCAGAAATTAACTGCATTTGTGGAGTCTTTCCCTATCAACTTTAGGTTGAACAACGTATAAAATGGATTCGTTCCTATAGTACGGTATTCAGTTGCTAGACGAGTGGTGCAGTGAGCACTGTTTTTACGAAAATTAGTAAAAGTTCTGTAGACGTATAGATGGCGGACTGGCAGAATATTTAGCAGTTGGAAGATAGGAAAAGTATGGTCACGTCGTTTCTTGAACATAATCGTTCTAATAATACGCTCCTGCAGTTTAATAACAGGATCAATAGCATTAGAGTAGGTGCCGCCCCAGAATAATATTGAGTACTGTAAAAAAGATTGTGCCATGGCAAAATAAAAAAAACTTTCAGCGATTTGCGTGGTTCACAAGTTTTCTAATGTAAAACATTTTACATAGAAGAGCACGCAGCCGGGTAGTAATTGAATTAATTTGACATTTCCAGTTTAAGTTGCTGTCGAGAAACACTCCAAGATATTTAACTTTATTAACCTTTTTAATTTGTTGGCAGTCACGGTGCTGTTGTAACTGAGAACATCTGTGAAGGGTTATTTTAGTATCATCTGGCAGTACACTTTTTTTTTAAGGGAGAAATGAACAAAATCGCTTTTGGCAACATTAAGAGTTAACAACTTAATTTTCAGTAAACCAATCTCCAATTAAAATAAGATCTTCCTCGATTTTTTCAGTAGTATTATCAGTGTTATTGCCAACAGTCAGAAGTGCCGTGTCGTCAGCAAGTGAAGTAATGTTAGAATATTAGTCTTCAGGTTATAAATGTCGTTAATATAAATAAGAAAGAGTAACGGTCCTAAAATTGTTAGGGCGCGTTTACACAATGGCTCGTCTTTGCAATTCTCGCAGCTAGAATTTAATCGCGATGGCAAATGTGTCTTTCGTTGCCATGGTAACAACGCTACCTGGATTAGCTAAATCCGACGATAAGATGAAGAATTCCTCCTGACGAAACAATTTTCCCAGTCGCTTCTAAACTCGCAATATTTACTGTTTTCATTGCGAACCGGCAGAGCTAAAACCGCCGCCATGTTGCAATTTCACACGATTTCTAGCTTCTAGCTGCGAAAATGGATAGGCGAGTTGCGGCATAAACGCACCTTAAGCTCGAACTCCATTTACGCGAGACCTACGAGCCAGCTACCCACTCTACACGGACTAGCGTGCAGCTATCCTAGCTGAGGGCTCGTTTACGCAACGACAGTTTTCTCGCTCACTAGCCTTCACTTGATCAATACTAAATCTGATGGCTGCTTCTCGCCTTTACCGGAGTATGCGGCTTTCGAGTTGTCTATACGTATTAGTAACCATGGCCACGACGCAGACGCAAATCTTCTCCTCGTGCCTCGGCGTACGATGCTTGCAACATTTGAGCGTCGATTTACGACAACATGAAAATAATTTGTAATGCAGTACAAGACGACGGACTGTTTTTTTGTTTTCGACTGCTTGTCTTCGATTCGATAGCCACGAAATGGACGCCATGTTGGGTTTTGAATTTTCGCTGCGAGAAGCTATTTATTCTACCGTCGTCTGATCATTGCTAGAAGCTGTAGTTTGAGGGAGACTAACAAATTTTGGAAATAGCGTGAAATGTTCAAAATTACTGTAGCACTTTGTTCTTTATCCGGGTTGTTATTTAAAATACATACAATTTGTTATCTATTACCGCATTCATTTAGTAGCAACGGGAAACTAATCATAAATAAATAACGGTGGACTAGCAAATAGCATTCGGCGAGCGAGAATGACTTATTGCGTAAACGCGCCCTTTCAGCCTCGTAGCGACAATTTAATCGCGACAGCAAAGACGTCGTTTCCATGATAACAACGCTACCTGGATTAGCTAAATAGGACACCGTTTGTGTAAATGATTGCAGTCTTATAATTTGTGACAGTGACATAAATATTTCCTCCTGAAGAAACGATTTTCCCAATCGCTTCTGAACTGATATTAATTGATTGTTTTCGTTGGAAGCAGGCAGAGCTAAAACCGCCGCCATGTTGGAATTTCGGGGGATTTCTAGCTTCTAGCTGCGAGAATGCAAAGGCGAGTTGATACGTAAATGCGCCCTGACCAGCGCTACTAGCTCTCGCTTCTCGCTGCTTAAATTCCATTCAAGCGATTTGTCTAGCCGTACGGTATGCTAGCGTAGCTTGAATTGGCATAAAATGAACGCATATTTTTGCTCATCGCTAATTACTACAAAACTTTCAGATTCGTACAAAAACATTTTCGGAATCAGCGGATTATTCTGTAGTTTTACGTAATGAAAACAAGTTTCCCGACTTTTGTGAGAAGTGAAATATCATGTGAAAGTGCGTAAATCCAAACTTGTGACTGGATATATGAATAAATGAATAATCCCTTTGTTGCAAAATGTGCGACAGGGCTGGAAAGGGCACAGGTACCACTAACATCCATTCTAAATTTAAAAATAAAAATCAAGAATAATGTGTTCAGTACCAGAAAGGAAAGGAGCACGGCTGCCTTACCACCAAGGTTAGACCTGCCGTGGACCGTAAGGTCCCCGATGGCATCGTCAGTCACGTAGGCTAAAACGATCAGGAATGGCAGGGACGCAGCTACAGTACGCAAAAAAACTGAAAAATTTGGGCACTAAGACCAGCGTCAATATAAAAAGTAAGAGGTTAAGTCGAAAGGCAATAATTATAAGACAATCCACCCAAAACCAAAACTGGTGTAAAAAGCCGTCAAGTTTCCAAAAAGAATCGGCCATTGATAGTAATGATATCATTCAACCAAGGAAAGGCCGCCAAGGTTAATCCTATTAGCTAAGTTAATCGTACCGACTAATAGTTAGAAAGTTAAATGAAACCTAGAACATTACTACTCGCGGTAGCAATCTTCAAGTTTTCATTTAAGGTCCAAAGTATTATTCGGTGCGATTAAGTTGGCTAATAGGCTTAACCTTGGCGGCCTTTCCCTGGTTGGATGCTATCATTACCTTTAAATGCCGATCCTGTTTGGAAACTTGGCGGCTTTTTACACCAGTTTTGGTTTTGGGTGGATATTGTAACTTTAATGGGACTGTGCACGCACAAAATATTACACCGTCTTATCTTCATCTGTACCTTTTTTTCTGGAGAAATTTTATATCTATAAATTTTCACATTGATAAATTCAAATCTACCATTGCCAATTAGCCTTTAGATAGCCGGCAAATTGACACGGCTTAGTTTATTGTGCGACATTCTTCTCATGCTTGAGTTTCTTCAATCCCATTTTTGCAGACAATGGCTAACAATCGCTGATTTTGTTCGCTTCACTCACTCAATCAGCGCTTGCTCCTTAGCTGTTTTGTTTATCCCTGTACCTTCCCCATACTTTTCAAGATTTCGGAAGCATTAGGATTTATTCTCGACATGAAAAGATATGCTTTTAGTTGCTTGCAGTTGATCGACACAGGTAACTTAGGACTGTGAACATACAAAAAGTCAGCGCACCGTCTTATATTCCGCTCTACCTTTTTATTTGAGGAATTTAATGTCTATAAATAATTAGCCGTCGCATCAGCAACATTGAGAATTTTTTCGTTTGCTTTCTTCGTTCACATTTAGTCATGCAGAAACCCCCGTCACTTACACGAAAACAGAAGAACGCGAAGCATTTTATCGCTCGTATTGTTGCGTAACCATCATCTAACGTGCATCCCTTTATTCTTACGCATTTGTCCTGACCCCTACAACCCCCAAACCAACAAAAGGACCATGTTCAGATCACCGTGCATCCGTGTGTAAAAGTTCAGCTACACAGACCTTCTCAATTTTGCGCTAGCCATGAGCAATAAGTCTATGGGATTATAACATGGGAAAAAGTTATTAGCTAGCTAGCTAGACAGTATCATAAAAACCACGTTATTGGTGCGTTTTTTTCTCTATGATTGGTGGACACTCATCCTTTATATTTTAGTTTTTCTGTATCTCTGACCCTTTCCCTTACATTTTCCACAATTTGAAAGATTTCGGTTGCAATGAGATTTATCCTCAACATGCTAAAATATGCTTTTAGTTGCTTACAGTTAACAGACACATGTCTGCTAGTGAGGCCGCCTTTTTTACCAACAATTAATCCTTTAACAGTCGGATGTCTACAATTGGATGAGCTACTGTTACTTGGCGGCGACACACTAGCGTGTGTCTAGATAAATGCATTAAAAATAGGAATAAAAAAATATATACAATAGAATAGCATCTGTACGACCATCAAAACACAGGCAGCCCTGAAAAAGGGGAATGCTGACTTATACAATCTGCAAAGTTTTACGTGTAAACTTACTTTCCTTTGCTACTCTTTATTTCGACAAAATTTTCGTCGTAGTAAATCACAATGATATTTCAAACAACTAAGTTTACCCACAGGACGAACTCGGCCTTCCTTCACAAACAAAACAAAAAATAAATGGTTTAAAAAAAACTCTTTAAAACATCGCTCTGAAATAGATTTTTCGACCCAAACCTCAAAAAAAAAAAGAAAAAAAAGAACTAGCACTGGGTTAAGGGCTCGCCTGATACAAGAAACCCGTCGTCATCCCCTCCCCACCTCTCCACTCAGTCTCCCCAACGAGTTTGGCAGCAGCAGCAGCCGATTTTGATTTCCTCATTATTTTAGCGGCATTAAACGTAATGACGGGGAGAAAAAAAGGCCGTCACTTCTCCACTTGAGTCGCTTTACAGGGTCCTTGTGCTCTTGTGCTAAAAGTCAATTTATGGCTGCGTGCACTTCATTATGGCTGGTCCCAACTTTTCCGAAACCACCCCTCTTGACACTCCTCTACATTGATGGCTGTTGTACCAACCCCAAACGCTGTAATTATCTGCCAACAAAAGTGGGGTCTCGGAATTCACGCTCTTTTACATTTCTTAGATCCTCGAACACAAAAATTCCCCGTCTTTTTTTTTTTTTCATTTTATTCCTCCCTTCCGCTTTTTAGTTTTCTGAACCGAAGGACAAAGCACTTCCAGATAAAGAATCAGAAGGGGGAAAAACAATTCAGGTTCGATGTGGATTTTTGTAAAGAGATGATCTCTCTTTGGACGACTGGATGCCGTTGGAGGATCCGTAATTTGTGTGTTGCGTAAGGCGGGAAATGTAGTAGTTGTAGACTTTCAGTGTGCATAATAAGTAAGGTGGCCTGCTCTAAATCTGCTTGGGGTGTAAATAGTAGGGTGGGTTCTAGGCGAATATCCTCCTGGTGAAAAACCCTACCGGAAATATTCCCCAGAAAATATCCCCCTTCAAAAAAAAAAAAAAGCTAAGAACGCAGAACAAAAACAACCTTTAGATTAGGTACGGGAACGATAATCATCCTAAAGCCTCCGCCAATCATAACTATTTCACTGGTGTGGTCCTCACTGCTGCTCATGCTTCTATCACGCGTACGTCCACACAGCCGAGACGGGTTCCTGTTCCGTGGTGGACGCCTGCTTGCGGGCAGGTCATTCGGGCCCGCAGGCGAGCGTTGCGTGCATTTACGGTTAGCCCAACTACTTATAATTTTGTTGCCTTTAAGAACTGTCGTGCCTGTGCCAGGTTTGTCATCTGTGAGGCTAAGCTTGCTTCGTGGTCGGCTTATGTTTCCGTCGATCACGCGCTCCACGCCTTGTCAGCAGGTGTGGAGGAAGGTGTGCCAGATCTCCCCGGTATCGCAGCTGAGGGTGGCGAATGCCTTGGTCTCATCTGTGCTGGATATCGCCGATTATCTTGCGTCTGCATTTGCGCGGGTGTCGAGTGATACCCATTATGATCCTGGTTTCCTCGGGATTAAGCATAGGGATGAGGCTCAGCCCCCTTGACTTTCGCTCCGACGGGCTAGTGGAGTACGATTTGCCGTTTACCAGGCAGGAATTTGTTTCAGCTTTCTCCAAGTCGCATGACTCAGCCCCAGGGCCTGTTGATGTTCACTATCAGCTATTGAAACATCTGCCTCTTGCCTCCCAGCAGTTCTTGCTGGAAATGTTCAACCGTGTGTGGGCAGAGGGCTTTATTCCGGCAGCAGTGGTCATCCCGATTGTAAAATCAGGCAAAGACCCTACTTCTCCTTCCAGCTATCGCCCAAGCTGTGTCTGTAAACTTTTGGAACGGATGGTCAGTGAGTGATTGGTCTGGGTGTTGGAATCACGGGGATTCTTATCTGCGTCCCAGTGTGGGTTTCGATGGTTTCGGTCAACTATTGATCATCTAATTGCCCTTGAATCAGATGTGAGGGATGCTTTTCACATGCGTCAACGTCTGGTTCAAGTTTTCTTAGGCTTGGAGAAGGCTTATGATACGACCTGGCGTTATGGGATTCTCCGTAATCTCTATGACTGTGGCTTGCAGGGACGGATGCCACTGTTCCTTTCCGTTTACCTCTCAGGCCGTTCTTTTCGCGTTCGTGTCGGGGCGACTCTTTCCCGCTCATTTCGTTTGGAAAATGGTGTGCCTCAAGGAGATGTTCTTAGTGTGATCTGGTTTGCTATTGGGATCAACCCCATTGCTCAGCAAGCTGCTATTCCCCTGTCATTGTTTGTCGATGACTTCGGCCTGTGCTTTCGGGCAGCTCGCATGCAGACCTGCGAGCGGCAGCTGGCAATTAACAAAGTCCAGATCTGGGCGGTCGGTAATGGTTTCCGTTTTTCCCCAGACAAGACTGTGTGCGTCCACTTTTGCCTTCAATGACCACTGCACCCAGATCCTTGCCTGTACTTGGGACAGCCACAAATTCCTGTTGTCCCACAGGCAAGTTTCCTGGGTCTGGTGTTCGATTCCAGGTTATCTTGGCTTCCGCACTTGCGCCAACTTAAAGACAAGGCTTTGCGGGTGCTTAACATGTTGTCGGGCACTTCATGGGGTTCCGATCCCACTGCTATGTTCCACCTCGACCGAGCCCTTGTCCGCAGCAAACTTGATTATGCGTGCATGGTCTATGGTTCGGCTAGTGACTCGACTCTCCAGATGTTGGACACTGTGCATCACAGTGGCCTGCGTCTAGCGACTGGGGCATTTCAAACGTCTCCAGTGGTCAGCCTCTATGCTGAGGCCTCGGAGCCACCTTTGGCCATTTATCGGCGACAGCTTGCCATTCAGTATACTGTGCGATCGTGTGCTGTGCAATCCAGTCCTGCTTGGTCCATGGTTTTTGGGCCAGACTTGCGAGTCAGTAGACGCAGGGTGGGTAAGGGTGATTTCCGCGATATGCACCAGCAGTCCTGTCAGAAAATAGCCTTTGAAGTACCCTGCGTCTTGAGGCTTGGGGGGGGGGGGTGCCAGTGGCCCCTTGGCTTGTCCCAAGTGGCATTTTAATTTTCGCTCTGGCGTTTCTCCCGAAGGGTTCCACTCTACCAGCAAGGTACTTGCAGAAGTTCCGGTGGCTGTGTTCTCAGTACGCCGGTTATCAGCGGTTGTTTACTGATGGGTCGAAGTCAGACGTTGGCGTGGCGTGTGCTTGTGTGTGTAAGGGAGTAACTGTTGCCCATCGCCTTCCATCAGGCTATTCTGTGCTTTCTGCAGAGCTTTTGGCAATTGGTTTGGCGGTGGAATGAATCCTTGACCTTCAGGGCACGTATTTCATTATCTTTAGCGATTTTATGAGTGCCCTGGAGTCCTTGGCGAATTACAATCCCCGGAACCCCTTGACACAACGTGTCCAAGCTTTGCTTTCCCGCTTGCCTGGCCAGCGGAAAACCGTACTTTTCTGCTGGATCCCGGGCCATGTTGGGATAGGAGGGAATGAGCATGTTGATTCTGCAGCGAAAGGCCGTTTCTGGCCCTCTCGGAAGGGATCTCTGCTTTGTTCCCTCGGACGCCTTTCCAACTCTGCGTCTGAGGTTACACGCTTTTTGGCAAACCTTATGGGACAGACAGGACGGTAATAAATTACGAGCTATTAAAGGCACTGTCGAGGAATGGCACTCGGCGCGTTGCTGCAGTCGCCGTGAAGAGGTTGTGTTGGCCCGTTTGCGTATTGGTCACACCCGACTTACTCACCGTTTCCTTTTGCGGGGGGTTGACCCTCCTGATCGTTATTGGTGTCGTCAGCCACTTACGGTCCGGCACTTCCTTGTTGATCGTCACCATCTTGATGGTGTTTGTCGTCGTTTCCATCTTCCGCATGGCATTGCGTGTCAATTGGGCGATAAGTCTGTCCTCCTGTCCGGTGTTTTTCAATTTTTGCAGGAGGTACAGATGTATGACATGATTTAGATTAGGGGTTTGAATAATATCTCTGTAATGTGTGGTGCAGTGGCAACCCGGACAACTACACTGTGACTGAGGTTGGCACCAATGACCAAGTTGTCGACGCGCCATTAAGCCTCATCCCCCCCCCCAATCATAACTGCCGGAAACTCGCTGCCGTAAAATAATAATAATGAATTTTTTTTTCATTCAGTACGACTGTAAAAAAAAACTCCACTACTGATATAAAGGAAAGTGTTTGAAAAAAAAGGAGCTAATGTAAAAACCAATCCCCCATCCCCACACACACACACACACACCAACTCACCTCCACAAATAAGTGAAAATTCAGCACTCACAATGTCATGGTAAAAGCAACGAAATTTAATTTTCGGCCACGAAATGTCGGTCTTGTTCACAATAAAAACACAAAGAGTTAAACACTAAAACGCTATAAAAGAGGGGAGCGGCCGCAATTTTTAGGCTTCAAATTGCCGAAAATCGTGGTCGAAATTTAAATTACATTGCATTTACCAAGGTTGTTGAGAATGCTTACCAGTCAGAGGACATATTTGTCACACATAACTTTACCTTGTCTTTGTCTTTGGTACCAGTAGGGTGGGTAGCCTGGGTGTGGAAGAGTTGCCTTTATGCGTAACTATTATGCCAAAAATATCATAGCACTGGTGTCTTGTCCCCAAGGGCATCCAAGTTTAACGGTAATGGTCAGAATGGTGATAAACGGTAAAACTGCTGATTTGACTAGTTCAAAATTTAATTTTAACGTTATCTAAGTCGACAGTCTCAAGACACACGCTAGTGTGTCGCCCGCCAAGATGATAAACGATAATGAGCATGGCGACCAATAGACACTGTTGGGTTTTTATTCAGATAAGGTAGTTGGCTGTTTTTAGCTATCTGAGGATAAATAACAATGCGACAGAAAAAGCTGAAACTTGTCTGATCGCGAGACTTTGGTCGCCTGACAACATAAGTCACTATTAATAACACGAGAAAGTACACCTTGATCGGTTCACTCTGTGTGTTGATCTGTCTACACCACCATCAGAGACGGAGCAGCAAATGTTATCGCGAGAAGGTTAAACATCTGGTCTATCCATAACAGTAACATTAACAATTCCTATTGGGGCAACAATTTTTTTGGTGCCGTTCGACTCAATTGCTGGGGACGTCGGACGAAATTATAACTGAAAAATCGTCTAATGTCTGCCAAAATAAAAATCTGGAAAATCTTCTAAACGGAATATCGTGTAATGGATATCTTACAATGGATATTCGTCTAAATGGACAAGTGGTTTGTGATCTTGTAAGTACAGCCGCAGCGAGCGCGGCAGTGCGAGGGATGTTAGACGATTTCCCATTATACGAATTTCATGTTAGACGATTTTCTGTTATGTTGTTATACTGTATACGATCTTCCAGTTATGCGTTTATCCAGTTAGACGATCATCCGTCGTCCAAATTGTTGATGACTTCATTCCACCAGTTATAATTCCGTCGACTTTGTATAATTCCATCAGCAATAATTCCCACACCTTTAATTCTACCTTCTATAATTCTGTAATGTCCACTCCTCTTGCTCGCCAAGGGCAACGAAGTGATTTAGCAATAAGGACTGCATGGTTTTCCGTTTTCATCAGTTTTATCTTCACTTCACGGGTTTTTCAGACTTTAGGATTAGTTAACATTTCTAAAAACATTCTGAATTTCAATTGGTTATGCATTTTGAATTGTTCCTCACCTTCTAAAACAGGTTTCTTGTTGTTTTTTTTTTCACAGTGAATTGTTTCTCACCTTCTAAAACAGGTTTCTTGTTTTTTTTTTCAAAGTGAATTGTTCTTCAAGATTTTTCTACCAGGAATCTGCCATTCCGTTTTCTTTTCCCTTTCCCAATTCAAGGACATTTTCCACGCTTCCCCCCCCCCCCCCCCCGACACTTCCATCCTTTGCTTGGAAGGTAGAGTTATATGACGACGTCTCATCTTGGTCTAACTCACTATTAATTGACTTCTTTTTGACAGCTCAAATGGATCTCCGAAATCTTCTCAATCGCAACCATAAGTCATTTTGCTTGTTCCGGCCGATCATTACAGGGCGCAACCCCTACCCAAGGCTTAGCTGAGCGTCTCTCACTCACTCCCCCAACATCTTCCTCCCCCTCCCCGTTCTTCTTATACCCGTTCGAGAACTCCACTTGCTCGTCGACTGTAGAACAATAATTCTTGTGATCGTGGCAATTCGGTCTTAATAATCATCCCTTCAAGAAAGCGGATATTTTCAACTTGAACAGATCACCCGGTGCTTCCTGTAGTCTACCAGAGGAAAGAAGGAAAAAGAAAGAAAAATGGGTGAAAGAATAAAGAAGAAAAATGGAGCAATTGTGTTTGATTTGTTTTTTCAACCTCCTACCGGAAACTTTGGCCGGAATTACTACTATTATTTTAATTGGTGAAGAAATGTATTGCCTTTATAAATACATTAAAAAAAAAGGGAAGTCTTTCAGGAGTCAGAAACGTTCAATATAGTGATTATTTCGGACGGACAAAAAATTATAAAGTTAATGAAACAATTTTGATGACAATCATAATGACTTCTAGTCTGGGAGCTGCAGTCAGTTGAGTGGGACGATTTATCTCGACAGAATTTGATTTCTGGTAAGCGTTCATGGATTGATCAGAGGTCAGTGGCGCTACTAGGGTTTTGTACTGAGGGGGTGTGGAGGGAGAACCGAATAAGACCCCCATAAGCTGATGCATTTTTGCTATTTTCCGGCATTTTCTGGCCTTGTAAATTACCGTTGGAAACATTTTCAAAAAACCAGTTTTGCTGACTGTATTATACGCATAAAAAAGGTTGTAATGTAAATCTTTCAGTTTTTCATATAGATATTTATTTTTTAAACACTGATACTTTGTTAGAAATGTTGGGATTTTAAGTAAAATATAGAGTTAGTATATAATTCTTACTGTTTATCTCTACTGATTTTCGTATTTCTCCATTTGTTACCTGGTTATTTTAAGGAGAAACAGTAAAAGTATAAATTAGCTAAGATGAAAGTTGCGTCTTTGACCTCAAAATCCAGCCATCTGACGGTAAATAATTTTTCAGTTATGGAAAAAGTAACTTGGCCAATTTGCCGAATAAGCTTTCAAAATCTCACAGAGGGGGCGAATCGCCCCTTTGCCCCCCCCCACCCCCCCCCCACTAGTTACGCCACTGCCAGAGAGGTTTTTTGTTATTTCAACATGGTGTAAATCCAGTGAGTTCATGACTGTTTTGAATAATCTGCCATTCTGAATATTACGGTGGTGCAAGCCACAATAAACACTGAAGAAGTTACGCAGAAGTGGTATAAAGGAGAGACCACATTAATATTACCGTATATTTCATTTCTTGCTCTTGGTACCATAGGACCAGTTGTAACGAGTGATCGTAATTACTTTCGTGGTAACGTACGTTAAAATAACACTGTGTATAGGTTTTTATCGGAGAAGATACCTTCGTAATTTTCTCACGGTAATTAACCAATGGGCAGCCAGTAAACAGTATAGCTACCAGCCAATCAAGCTTCCTTAACACGGATAAAACGAGCACCGAGTATTTTATCAGTAATAATGTAACGAGAGTGTGGTTTTTTTTTTATCGTTACCTAAACTACTCTCGAGTTATATTTGAAACGAGAATATACCATCTCCATTAACATCAACTTGAAAACAAAACTCCAACTTACGTAATAGGGCCTAGTTGTATTGCAGTGGTTTCTCGCTTGAATTCACAATTCCTGTTTGCACGAAATGATGAAAGCATACTAATTGGTGCCAGATGAACTCATTGGTTCGTTTAGTATCTGTAGGAATCCTATTTTCTACTCTCGTCTCCGTGCATAATAGTTTTGTTTCCCCAACGATCTATAACAAACTGAACCGAAACCGAAAGTAACTCCCTGTGAATCAGGACGCTTCAAGGAAGGCAAATACGTGTTTTATTTTTAACCAAAGTGTTGATCATAGATTTAAAATAGAATATGACCGTAACATACGACATTTTAAAGTTTTACGGCATTTGTTATTAATTTATTTCTACTATTTTCGGTTAATTCAAGTACCGTATACTATATTTATTATGGTTTGGGGTTGCCTCGATCGCCACGCTCCTCATAGTAGCGGCCAGTGGCGATAACCAGTACGGCGTAACGCGCATCGGCGGAAAGATGACTTCTGCTGCTATGGTAACCAACGATTAAACGCACATCGCCGAGACGTTAAATAGTGTCACTTGGCTATCGGGTACATTGTATACGTTTAGAAATTGGTTTAGACCTACCAAATGCAGTTCTTTTGTACTTACTTTATGCGGCGTAAGCCACGATACAAGACGAGTCGAACGTTATTTCAAGATGGAGGGTTGAGGCTGACGGTTTAATATGATAAAATACCGTGTGGTCATTTAATCGGTGTTAAGGAGGCGTGATTGGCTGGTGGCTGCCGATTATTGCCTTCCTATTGGTTAATGGCCGTTATAAACTTATGAAGGTATATTCTCAGAATAAAACTGTCAGCTTCGTCCCTCCATGGTGTTTTTACGATCGAATCGTCTGGTTTTCTGGCCTCCGCCACGCAACGAAAGTATGGCAGAACTACATTTGGCAGGCCTAAACCAATTTTTATACGTGTACGACGTACCTGATATTCATTTGAAGCATGACGTGGCTTCCCAGCGATACGCGATTAATGCGCGATTAATCGTGAAGCGTAGTCAACAGCCAGACGACAACAAAACGGGAACAACGGAACAGGATGAGCATCAGAACAGTATAGTTAGCGACCTGCTGACTAAGTAGAAAGAAAGCAATAAAACGGCAATAAAACGAGTTTAAGGATCTGAGGGTTCGTGAAAACGAAAGTTTAAAGAGCAGGCGGCTCTTCAGACGCAGAAGAAATACATATTAGAGGAGGGAGGGCGTGGAACCGTGTCATTACAAGCAGGTACTCGGCAGTAGAGAGCGAGAAAGGGCGCGCTTATGCACCTTGACCTTCTCGCTCGCGGAACGTTATTTGCTATAGCGTCCGCGGCCTATCTTGAGTTTGCCCCAGAACGAACAAGGATAATCGATTGTATGTTTTTGGTAGCAGAGTGCCTTGTTGATATCCAAGATGGTTGCAAAAACAATGGCGGCCGTCAACTAAAGCCGCCCCTTCCAGGAAGACGTAGCCGCTCATAAAATACCAGCAGGACTCAAGATAGGCTGCGCACACTATAGTCTACCGATATTTCTTGGCGTTCAGTTTCCAGTTTCTACTAAACGAATGTGGCAATATACGAAAACTTCGTTGTATTATAAATAACAACCAGGATAAAAAATGAAGTGCAACAGTCGTTTTAAACATTGCTACAACATTGTTGCCATTTCACGCTATTTCCAACATTTGCTATTTTTGCCACAAAGCACAGATTCTAGCAGTGATCAGACGACGGTAGAATAAACAGCTGTTCGCAGCGAAAATTCAAAATCCAACACGGCGTCCATTTCGGGGTTATCGAATCGAAGACAAACCGTCGAATGCTGGCATTCAGAAATCAGTCTGACGTCTTGTGCTGCAGTAAAAATTGTTTTCTTGTTGTCATAAACCAACGCTGTCATGTTGTATACGCATCGTACTTCGTGTCACGAGGCACGAGGATAAGCTCTGCGTCCGCGTTCTTGCCATGGTTACTACGTACAGTCAACTCGAAAGCTGCATTCTCGAGAGAGACAGACAGAGGGTTGGTCCTGTGGGGTAATTTAGTTGTTTGAAATACCATCGTATTTTCTTGCTACGAAAATTTAGTCGCAATAAAGAGAAACAAGGGAAAGTAAGTTTATACCAGTCACAAGTTTGAATTTATGCACTTGGTATGGATTTCGATGCTATAAATAATAATTTGTTAGCTGCGAGTCACGGAATATATGGAATAGAATATACCTCCGTAATTCCCTTTAGCGTCAATTGAGAGGGATGCACCAAGCGGAACGAAAAATAACTAAAGCCGGAGTACGTACTGAGAGCTTTTGCAACCACGATTTGGATTACTTTATTTAAACGATTTGGATTACTTTACTTTAAAAGTCCCAGTCCAGCCTAATAACTTTTGAAATGGTTTCAAAGAAGATAATGAAGCCTTGGCAATGTAGGTTTGGTTAAAAGATCTACCTTTGGGTGCAACCGGCATTTCGCCCCCGGGGGGCCCAACTCAGAAATTTCCAATGGAATGGGGGGTTAAGGAATACCTTATTTGAAAGGTCTTCATTAGGCGAGTAAAATGTCGCAATGAGAGCTTTGATACGATGAGCCCATACAAAATGGCGGCCGGTCAAACATTACGATTTTCCTCTGTATCTCTATGTGTTACTCAGGCTAAAGATATCGTAAAGGGACGTAGGCGGCAGCAAAATGCTTCGTTCAATTTGGTTGGATTACACCCACAACGTGTTTTGCAGTTTGAAATCCAGAGAGTGGAACGCAGTGCCCCCCACCCCCCCACCCCAACTCTCTCTAGGAACAGAGGCCCATGAGCATGTACCTTAAATAAGTAATTCCTTTCAATCCTTTGAACGTTTGATGAACACAATGTTTAGCTAATGAAAATGTTCACCGTTCGCGAGTTTTATGTTTCGTTTCGCCAATTTACGCAGTAAAAGTAGGTCAGATTATTATTACTAGAAAGCCGGAGGTGGGGGAGAGGGGCACTGAGGACCATACGATGTTGTTGGTGTAATCCAATCAAACTGAGCGAAGTATTTTGCTGCCTCCTACGTCCCTTTGTGACGCCTTTGGCCTGAGTAACACGTATGCAGATGAAAATCCTAATGTTTGGCTGGTCGTCATTTTGGATGTGCTCATTGTAACGAAGCTCACATTGCGGCATTTTACTCGCCTAATGAAGACCTTTCAAATAAGGTAATCCTTTAGCCCTCATTCCATTGGAAATTTCTGAGTTACGGCCCCTGGGGCTCCCCCAGAGGGGGGCAGGCGAAATACCGGTTGTACACGATGGTAGAACCTTTAACCAAACCTACATTGCCAGGGTTTCACTATCTTCTTTCAACCCCTTGAAAAGTTAACGAGGCTGGACTGGTACTTTTGGGACACCCACCTGTATCTAGACGTTTGTTGAACCAGACATTCTATTCATGTTGCAACTTAAAAAAGGACGGAAAGCCATACTAGTTCGAGAAGTGTTAAATAAATACAGATCAAACTTAGTTATGCTCTGTTTAAAAAAAAACTAATGTGGTGCCATCGTTTAAGAAAGATTTGTTTAAGTGGTTAGTTGATCTAAACCCAGCCTACTTAGCAAATATGGTCAATATTGTGAGTTAATTTTTCCGAAAGTTAATTTTCTTGTGTCATGTCTAAAAACTGTTGCTTTCCCTGTTTATTTTTTTTTAGCAAATATAATTGTGCTATTTTTGTTTTCTATGGATTGATCATGTGTTTGTTTTCTCTTATCTTTGTATTTTTTTTCGTAGTGTCTTTTATAGTTACTACCTGTACCCCCAGCATAATATACGCCGGTCTAGCCAGTTTCCGCATACCTGAGCGAAATACTGTAGTGGGCAGTATGGAATGAAAAGGTTGCCGACTGCCCGCTGCTTCCTCCTCCGAACTCCCCAGCGGTCTGATTTTCCCCCATGCACCCTCCCCCCCGCCCCGTAAACCCTTTCCCGTCCCCGCCCCGGATTCCCCTATTGAGTGGTCTGAATATCCCCATCCCTGCTCCCCCTCTATTTTAACCCTTGCTGATTTGTTTTGTTATGGAAGTAAATGTCTTTTTTTCAATGGAGGACGCTGAATTGCCCGTTTCTCAGTTCTGATACCAAGCGCAATAAATCCAACAACGGTCGTGCATGCAGTGATTGTTACTGAACCAACTTTGAAACTCTTTAAGTCGGCTCTAAGAGGGAGCATTATTAAAGCAATATTTCGATTGTTACTGATTGTTACAGGCCACACCCGTATGTTTGACATTGTCGGTCGCTCGCCCTCTTTCATTATAGTGCATAATGATGAATTTGCTTGCCCAACCTAAGCGCATTGTTGTCGGTCGCACGCCCTCTTTCATTAATGATGAATTTCCTTGCCCAACCTAAGCGTATTTTCGTTTGCGCACGAGAATTTCAGAAAATTGGACAGGAGGAGGCGGAGGCGGCGGAGCGGCTAACAATGTCAAAATGTTACAATGTTGCAACATGTAACAATAGGGTAACAGTAGGCGAGGCGCACCATATCGGATTATAGCTCACTCGAAAAAGATGAAACAATGGTTGGGTGCCGGGAAACCAACATTGTCGTTGTTTGAGCTAGCTAGCTCGTTGTGGAGAAGCAAAATTAAATGGTCTTGATTTTTCCTTAAACCTTCAAGTTTTAAACCGTAGGATGCGAAGTCTTTAATTTTGCGGCCTCAAAATTGGGCGGCCGACATGACTGAGTGACTTATTTACTTTTTCAATGCGGGCTTCGGAAAGCAAGTTGAATTGTTTCCGCGATTGTTGCCACGATACTGAAACAATCCAGAATCAACTACTCATCGAGATAACGCATGCTAAATCCAGAAATATGCTAATGTGTTGCCATCAAATAATATTCATGGGACAAACCATGATTTTTAAGTTTGTTTTGCATTTAAGTTTTAAGATAATATATAATTTATTACCATACAAATTGGTAACATCCACTAACTCCTGTCATAAAAAGATTTTAAGTTTACAAAAACATTTTAAAATACAAAGAAAAAAAACGGGGAACAGTAACAATTAATAGCTTAATACTTACTTAATTACTACCTAAAGATTTTAAGTTTACAAAAAACATTTAAAATACAAAGAAAGACAAATAAGAGAAGTGATAATACATGTAATACACTATTAAAAATATGTCACTATTAAAATAAAAAAAAAACCCTTCAAAAACAAAGATAAATCAATATTTTTTAAATCACGCTTAACACGTTGAAGGCTATAGTCGAGTTTAACTCCGATGGAAGACTATTCAACGACCTTATCACACGGGAAACGTTATCAGTGTGCTTACAGGAAACGTCCATAGGCAGCATTTAGCACAAAAACCTATGCATATAAACACATACTTTCCAATCGCCACTGGAGGGATTGTGTGTGTGTGTTAAATGCTTCCTATGGATATTTACTTTTGGCGGTGTCAGCATGGCTTAGCGGCAAGACTTCGGCCTTGTTTCAAAGGTCGTGGATTCAATTCCCCGCTCAGGAAGTCGGACATTTAAAGGGCAATTACATCCATTTTGACATGCATGTTTGACTTTGGATCACTTACACAATAACTAAACACAAGAATTGCGGTAAGAATACGTTACGTACGTCCGATATAACAATTTAATTACTGCATCACCAAAACACGACACGGAGGTGGCCATTGTTTTGCTGGAATGCGCAGAAATTAATGCCGACAGACGGATCTCTTCGATTTCGACTCGCAGCCGATTGAGACAGCTGTATTGACTGTTAGGAGCTCAAGCGTCTGACGGGCTTAGCTGGCCACTACACTGCCGGCCAGCTAAGGCCGTCAGACGTTTGAGCTCCTCACAGTCAATACAGCTATCTCATTCGGCTGCGAGTCGAAATCGAAAAGTGACATCTGTCGGCATTCATTTCTTAGCGTTCCAGCAAAACAATGGCCACCTCCGTGTCGTGTTTTGGTGATGCAGTAATTAAATTGTTATATCAGACGTTAGTAACGTATTCTTACCGTAATTCTTGTGTGTTTAGTTATTGTGTAAGTGCTCCAATTACATGTCAAAATGGATGTAATTGCCCTTTAATGTCAAAAGGCAGCGTAAATAAATTTGCATTTGTATTTATTTAACACTGCAACTTTACAGAGCTAAAGACAAAGGTATTGACAAAAATCAAAAGTCTTGTGGGAGCTCAGGTACGCGTAGGTAACATCTCTTCCAAGCCGGAAGTGTCAGCCGCTTGCGGTGGTGACATGGGCGTGCGAACGCCGTAGTCTGGTAAACGAAGCCTTACCATAATTCTTGCGGCAAACAACACGACAGCGAGAATTCTTCATTAAGAGGCCGACACTTAATCCACGACCAAGCGACGATGTTCGTGATGGTGATGATGGTGACGATGATGGCGATGCGAAAGCAGTTGTTTTTCCTATGTTTTTATTTTTTGGCACTGCACGGCGCTGCTGCTGTCGTCGTTGTCGCAGCGTTTTGTTCTTTTTTTTTTTCCTTCGTCAGTTTTCTCGGCATTGGCGGCAGGCCACCGACCCAACGGCTTTTCCGAATGAATTCGACATTTTTATTCCTTTTGTATTCTTGAGGTTTTATTTTTTATTTTCCGTTTTTTCGTCTTTGTTTTCTTCCTTCTTCTTTTCAAGCGTCGCAACGAGGACTTAGTATACTTTCGCGAACGCCACCGGAACACTAAGCAATGACGGCTGAGTTTCTATTACACGTGCCCTTAAACGTCCCTTGGTTTCTGTGGTCAAACTTAGTTAGCGACATCCAAAACCAGAATCGTGTAGGGCAGTGATGGCCGCAAGTTAATTCCGGACTTAGAATTGACTGACCCAATTCCACTTTTGTGGACTTGGTGGAACAGATTCTACGATGGACAATTCCAGCCAATTAATTCAAGGAATTGACTTCATTAATCTTCAATTCCACTTGAATTGATTTGGACTTGAATTGGGTATTTGCCGAAATTATAAACTGACTTGGTAGGAATTGACTTGATGACCATCAATTCAGCCAATGTTTGCTCAGGTTGACTTGACTTGCCAAGTCATCCATGGTATTGGGTATTACCTAGAATTGATTTGAATTTTATTTGACTTAAAATTCCTTGTTGTAACCTGATTTCATGCCAATTCTACAAAATCCAAATCAATTGAACCAATTTCAGTTCCAAAATTCACCAAAATCGTCTACATTTTCGGCATCGCCTTAAATTTGGCCAAAATTTACCTGAAATTTACTGGAATACGTCAGGGAATTGGAATTGATTTGCCAGAATGTGAAACGAAAAGTAATTGATTGGAAATGATTTGAAATAGTAAATGCAAAATGTGGCGATGATTTGAATTGAAGTGACTTGGTAAGAATTGACTCGGAGTAATGAATTGAATTGGAATTGATGTGGAATGGAATTGCTTATCAACGGTATATATAGGTAGAAATGGATTTGACTTGACATGCTGTTAACTTCATGTCTAGGTAATTGACTCAAATGCATTGAAACGGAATTATGCTCATCCCTGGTGTAGGGTAAGCTACCTACTTACGTGGAAGAAGGATGTCCGCTTATTGGCACTTACTGTCACCAGGGGATTGCAACTGTGCTAGAAACAATGTATTCCAAACCTTCGCGTAGTCAGCAATGCTTCCGGCTCTTGGCCGACGCTGCTAACTCCAACATGGCGCTAGCTCACTTCCTGTTTCCGTCTGAGTGAAATTAACGAGAGGCCAATCCTGCAATCTATTTATTGATTTATTTTATTTACACAATTATTGTAACACCCAACAAAGATCTTGACAGCAATTTGGGATTAAAACAACAATTTTAAAAACGGAAGAAACACGGCGGCCCTGCACCGTTCTCGCCTGAATGAGATTCACGAGAAACACATTATTCATTCCTGTCGTAATCGCTCTTATGGTTTGCCACAAAGCAAAGGAAATAGGCCTATCACAGGCAGGTTCGCACAAAATGTGAAAACGCTGTATACCTTAATAGCGCAGCTATTGGAAAATTAATTCAAACTTTTGCCTGTGATACGATAAATTGTGGCAAACAGTATCACAGTTTACCTGTAGCTGTGCGCGCGTGTTTTACCCTCATCGTCGGGTTTAAGTTTCTCCAGCATTTTTGAGTTATTGCGACTGAATTTGCTCACCATGTTTACCCGTAATGGCGGCTGCCATCCCATAATCTCAAAGCGGAAATATCACTGATGGCTGCGTCTTAAATCGTAAATCTGCTTTTCCTAGCTGTCACTTATGGAGCAGCGGCAAGTGACGTCATATTGGCTACGAGATAGCATCTGGAGGGGTATAGCTACAAGGGGCACTAGATTACACTGTCAGGGAAAACAACGATATTTCTAATCAAGACAGTGCTTTGAGAGCGGCTTTGTTAGGCTTGAAAAAACGTTGTTTTCTCCAACAACAAAAATCGTGCGTTATAGGCTTAAGAAATCCAGTCTTAATAGAATTGGCTTCAGTAAGACGACCTTCTTTTTCCCCTCCTGTGCCCCTT
>JAHWFP010262910.1:0-20712 GCA_023313725.1 Lithobius niger | reverse complement strand
TTACACTCTGAAGAGGATGTGTATTGACTGTGTACATGAATGTGTATCCTTCTCAGCCTCCACACGAGTTTTGTACAGTCAGTACACGGTCTGTGCAGCGACAGTGCACATTCTCGTCACAGCTTGTGTACTACCAGTACACAAATTGTGTACTCTCAATACACAGTTCTCGTGGATGCTGAAAAGGTACACATTGACCGTCTTCACAGTGTAGCATTATAAAATTAATCGTTGATGTTTTGAGCAACATTTTTGCAGCATTATGCTCAAGAACAGATAATTACTTCCATCGTTAAAAGCGAAATGAACTACGCAGTACACAATCCTGGTACTCATAACATAAACAGGAATACCGATGCCAAATGCTAGTTTCCATGCAGGTAGTTTCCATGCAGCTAGGCATTAATTGCCCAAGCAAGAGATGGTATTGTACTCTGTACAATACATTATTACTTATTTGATTTCTCTCCTTGTTCAACTTAGCCCAGGGCTCCAGACATATATGATTTCTGCCCAGTTGACTGCCAACTGTTCTGACTAGTGCTCTGCCTCAAATATCTCGCTATAGGAATTTCGCTTTCGAACCTGTGCATTTCATGCATCAAACCTACCTTGTCATTAAATTTCATCAAATCAGAACAAAACAGTGAACGTTATCGTGTCACAGACAGACAGACACACATAAAATCCAATTCAGTCGAGTAGTCAACCTCGTTGCTCACTCGCTCGGTCAATTATTATCTGATTTTCCATCTACTGCTTAGAGTAATGATAACTCTTGAAAATCATACTGTTTTTTTTAACGGGTACACTGTAAAAACACCTGTTTTAAAATACACATTTTAAAACCTTTTGAGACGTTTTTAGCTTATAAAAGCCAACGTGAAATATCAGTAAACATTTCCCATTAGTGTAATGTTTAGTGGTAGGCTAGTAGACGGTCCCCGTCTTGAAGTCCATCTTCTTTATCGACCTTTTGTAAATGCTTAGAAAATAAAACACATAAGCCATAGCCTAAAATTCATACAACAAAAATTCCAAAATTCTCAAAAAAAAAATGAGATTCCCGGGATTGAATGAGGAGAGGTGATAAACATGTGTTCACCATCTGCCACATTTCCAATCTGTGTTAGTCAGACAGCGTAGACAGATCTGATTACGCAAACCTTTACAATTGAATGCATTTTGAGTAAACAAAAAAAATAAATTTTCGAGTGACAGAATTCACATTTGTTTTTATGCTGCTGTTAAAATTAATTAATTTGTATTTTCCAGGAAACGACCTATTGCTGTTTATTCTGTCGTAGAAAGAGCTGTATTTGTAGAGCAATACGGCGTATTAATGTCTTAATTTGGTCTACGTTAAAATATTAATTTAAACAAATTTTAATCTGCACGTCTCAAAACTATAAAATAGTGTGTGGTTTCATTTGTTCGCGTACACTTCATTTTTGGTGTAAAATGGGCTTAAACTCACGAACAGGTTCGGAAATCAGGTGGACGCAAGCAAAAATGTTGTGGAAGACTACTTAGTTTATTGTTCTTTTCCTTCCCAAAGCTTGGCGGTTGTTTACCGCACCAACTTTAATCTATTTTGCTTACCCGCCAAAAATCTTTATTTTCCTAACATTCCAGACAGCGAAAAGACAAAGAACCAAAAAAAAAAAAAAAGCTTCTGCTGACGTCAAACGAAAACTTTAAAATTGCTGTATCGGTCGGTTGTGTGCCAACATTAGAGCCATTTGTTTGGGGCCAGGCAACCAGCAACCACTCAGACGGAAGCAATTGTAAAACACACACGGGGCGGGTTGGATTGGCCGAATTGTTTTCCAATATTTTCCTAGAAACGGAAACGCGCACCACTGGCGCTTAAATGAGCAGAAAATTTCACCAATTGATTGAAACTGAAGCTGCGAGCAAAATTATTAGGCTGACGCAAGGAACCGCTCTCCCGCCATTGGCTGAGCCAACTGATTTGAATTCAGGGGGCTCTGCCTACGCCAATCAGCGACCGTGGAGAGCCTCTGCTGGGCTGACGAGCCAGACACGTCTCAGCCAGCCACAAAAGTTTGAGACGTTTGGGTCGGGGAAACAACAGGCGATTCAGATCTGATCAGCATAAATGTAATTATTTCTCTCAGTAAATTGCATAGTACGAAAGACCGCTGGCTACCTCCCCCTCTTGGCGGCAAGTCTACAGCCCACCCATTAAGGGAGGGGCCATAGGCCAGATTGAATGCTGGTTCAAAATGAACCCGGACTTTGCTCCCTCCCAAATCTATAGCTGCCTAACGGCTAAAAGTTGCTGTTCGAAAAATTATTAAAATAATTACTCCGTATTTTAACTTTAACGGAACTCGGTTTTGACGGACGAGGACGTGATTTAAAAAATGCAGACAAAATACGGCCAACAGCCAGACACTAATGTTCTTTGTTTGCCAACGAGCCTTAGGAGTTACTGTAATTTAATTTGCTACTAACTTATGTAGCATTTCCAAATTATATTTCGTTGTCGCAGCTTTCATTGTTTATCGACCTTCCACGATTTTTATTAGTACTGTACTAAGAAGGCAACAACAAAATATTAAAAAAAAAACCTGGAAAGATGTGGCCTAGCCTAACAAACAGTTAAAAATTGTACAATGAACTTTCAGGTTTTTTGTTAATATGGACTTTTCTTTCGAACATCAAAGAATCCCTAATCCCCCCCCCCCTCTTTCGAACAATAAGTTACCTGCATGTGCCTAATTTCCCACACAGCAGCACAGAAAGCTGCATAAGATAGACTAGATAGGTTTTCCTGAATAATCAGATAAGCTAGATGTTTAAGTGTTTTAATAAGTTAGTGTTATTTTTTGTAACTGTAATTTTCAAGTTTCCCCTTGAAAAGGCGATCCTAACTTGCAACCTACTTCATCCAACTTCATCCTACATCACCTAATTTACAACCTACTTACTGTGCCTCCAACTTACCTACTTACGACTGCTACTACCACTACCTCACCTCCTACAACTATGAATACTAACTACCTCCTGCTACTACCCACTACCTACTTGTAGTACACCCAAGATACTAAAATGATGAATGGTAAACACAATGAATGATGCCATGTGTATTACTGTCTTTTTATTTCTTTAATCGGATATTATTTTTAATGTTGTAACAGTTCTCTAGACCAGCAAAAACAAGCTGGTCGATGAGAAGACATATTTAATAATTATCAATTTTGATAATTGAAAATCCTTTCTACCAACACTAAAGCAGAAGTACAACAGGTTACAACAAGCCTACCAATAATAATTGCATCATCAGAATGCCTATCCAAGTCAAGCTTTAAAAATGCTTTTCTAGACAGATTAGTTTGACTCCGTTTAGTGTTTTTTTTTTACTTGCTGATATAAGGAAGTATTTGATTTTATGGTGGCTTTAAAGATTTTATGATGCTATTCCTTCACGGCCAACACCTCACAATATTTTTTTCCTTGTGTTTTATTAGGTAGAAAGTGCCCTCAAAGGATCCGGTAGGTCAGCCTAAAGAAGATCACACGCGTTCAGCAATAAAAGATTACAGCACTGCTATTTTGCCAGTATAACAACAGCCATAGGGCGGCCACAAAACAGCAAGCATTATTTTAGCAGCTAAAAAATGAGGAACTGATTACCGCATGAGTCAACGGACGACGCACTACATTTAAATTGGAACCAACTTTAAATTTTTAGTGTAGGCTATATGTATAGGCATTAGAGAAGTGAAGACAAGTGTTTTGTATACTGCGTTTTATTGCGATCTTTTCTCTTTTTTCCTAATAAAGTGTCACATTTCAGCTGCTTCGAACGGTTGGGGCGAATGCTACAGTACCACACTTTTTAACAAGGAATCGTCTCGTTCACCTCACCAGCAAACCAACACAAACTATGTTGATCAATAAACATAAATTTAAATGCTTGTAAAGTAGGCTAAACATCGCATCAATTGATCACTTTTTCTCTAAACAAACTGCAAAGTTGTAAAATATCATGTCTGGAAACTTTTCATAGTTTTTTTAAACTTTTTTGGGGGCCTTCTAAGAACACGAGAGCTCGTTTTTTCCCGACGATGAATTTCACCACTTTCAACAGTTACCTTTGGAAGGAACTCCAACTCAACTGGATGCAAGCCAAACTCACCTGCCGCGGAATAAAAGCGAAGACTCTTTCTCTGAGGAATTTCTTCCCTTTACGATCAGCTATTTTTAAAACAGTCAGGCCTAAACATGACAAAAATCAACATGAATTCGGATTTGTAGCGTGATTTCTGTCCAAAATATTTGATTTAAGACCCATCACGGTTATAGATTTACTTTTTTACCAGTTAATTCATTTTTATCCTTGCAGTAGTTAAGCTACTACCTTAACTATTAGTTTAAGTTACTACCTAATTGTTTTCCTTGCAGCTTTCTGGAAAGTACAGGTTTGCTACACGACAACGGAATTTTCAAGGTATAATTTACTTTCAACCAGTGCACTTAATGCACAGTGCTTTGAAATCTGATTTAACGCGAAACTGTTTAAGGCGACAGAGAACAAGGAATTCCTTTTCTTAATTTTTGACTATAACTTTTATTAACCTGGAGCAGGTTTCCTCGTGGCAATTTCACTGGAAGACTCCCGACTTATCAGCAGAGCCGTTTCATTAAGTCGTTTCCCATCATTAAACGCTGTCTGGACTCGCGGTGAAGAAGGCAGGAACTTGTAAGCCTCCGCCGCGCAAATAACGAAGAACGGCAAATAACGAAGTCGGAAAACTTTTGCTCTCGCAAAACTTTTCAGCCTTAAAACTTTTCACATTTCGGCAGCGTAATACGGAACCATCCGCCAGCCAAGCCGGTGCTTCATTCCCTTACAACGAAATTTCCAATTAGCTCACAGCAACCCTTCCCCCCACCCACACACCAATCCCGCTGTTCACCTATTCTCACATCCCATCCCATCCCAACTCGAGCGACTCGTTGCCTTGAAAAGCAGCTTGCCCCACGTTATAGAAGCAGCAGCGGCAGCAGCAGCATAACGGTATTGAAATGAAATAAGTTGGCCCCAACTTACTTCATATCTTCCCGCTTCCCTCTTATCGGATATGGAAGGGACGCCAAGCCTTTCTTTACTAGAAGGTCCGTCGACACCGGGACCGACTCAAAATGAAATCTTGGCGCCGCCGAGTCCATTCCTATCATAGAAATTGCCTTCAACAGATTGCTTCGGCGCAACCATTCCCCCAGCCCGGCTCCACCGCGCCGCCATAATAACGGACTATTGGGCTGCGGCGGATGGCCTAAGTGCGAGCCCGGGGCCCCTGCGATGTGACCAGAATGGCAGGCACACGTGCCTCAATCTAGGTGAAAGCTTAAGCCAAAACTTTTTTTTTTTTCAACTATATACTTCTTCTTGTTGCTAGGGGTTTCTGGAAACCGTCCTGAAACGAATTTGTGGTTTGGGTTGTGGGTGGGATAATTTTTTTTCTCCTTCTCGCTTTTTGCGGTTTTTTCCTTTCCCCTTTTCGAAATGGGTGTTTGTATCTTTTACCTGGTTGCAAGAAGCAATTTTCCCGTATCGCATCTGGGCTCTTCCTTCCAATCCGTCCTCCCACGCCCGCCCGCTCGCTCGCTAAAAGTTTGTGGTCGCTCGTTGAGACCCACGTCCAATTTCGAGCAAGCATTCTCGCCTAAGCCCTTTCCACCGACGAGAATTCTCAAAACCAACAATGTAATCCGTCATAAACGATAGGGAGCGACTCCCTCAGAAATGTGAAATTATACTGCAAACCGTTGGTAACATCTCCAGCTGAGAAAAGTGAAGGCGGCGGCAGCAGTGACGATAACATGTTGATTCGATGCAAGATAAATTCATCCTACCAACGAACTTACAGATGGAAACTTTTGGAATATTTATCAACCTTGTTGATTTCAAGATAACAATTGTTACGATCACTGTAAAAACATGTGTTTTTAAAATAGACAGAAGTTAAAAAACACTTGTAAATACAATCGATGTATAAAGCCTAAAAAGCGCACAACATATAAAACGTGCTCGACGATTCGCGTCAGATCCGACTCACTTTCAAGAACAAATAAAAAATTAAAATTAAATTTTTTTAAAGTCATTAAAGCAACATACCGCCTGCCTTATAACTTTCCGCCTGCCTCACAACACCCACGCGATGATTTACCACAGCTTAAGGTCAACTGAGACGGTAGCTTCGTTCCTCGAAGCGAAAACGTAGCTACTGTCTCAATTGGCATTGCGCCTAATAAGTCCAGCCAGCGTAACCCATTGATTGTGTCGTCACAAACCGGAATGATTCTCGCATTTTAAAATCACAATTTATAATTTTCTAGGCTAGTGTCTTATAATTTTGCTTCGGCGATCTATTGGAATAATTAATTTTATTTTTTACCGCATTAGTCTATTAGATTTTAGAGCTCATGGTAATTATTAGAAAATTAGCAGATGTACACACAGAGATGAAACGTCATGAGTATTGTACACCCGCAATGCATGATTTAGTGACGAGTCGTTAGTAAATAAAGTTTCATTATATTCAACAGAAAATCTCCTAGACGCCACATTTTAAAAAGGACTTTTAGCAAAGGAAAGACTAACGGTAAGAAAATAGGTCTTTGGGGCCGTACTTGATGTGGAGGATCGAGAAAAATGACGCTGGGAGGTATATCCCTTTAAGAGTAGGAAATTTCAAAGTCCATTTCTACCAGGCAGAACTGGTCTGGACAGAAGTCGAAGTCGGACAGAGCCAAAACAAATGAAAAACAGCAAAACGAAGGCACTCGAATGCACAATGCGAAGTGAAGGATGACGGGCTGTACTGGCTTTTATATGGCAATATTGAGATGTCCCTGGTGGCGAAATGAGGAAACTGTAAATTTTTTTAGCGGCTCAATGTATTTTTTATATTTTTTTATTTTAAAATAGACATGTTTTAGACACAACTAGAAAACGTTTTTAGACATTATTTGTTGAAAAGTACATGAAAGCACCTTGCACATAGCTGGCTGAGAAAAAACTTTTTAAAACATTGTTTACATATTGTTGCAGACGTAAAACGCATTTTAAAACAAAACATTAGTATTCAATTTACATCACTTTATAAACATATACTTAAAACACATCGACAAGTGGTTAAAATAAAACAGTAATGTTTTTATTGAAAGCATATTTTTTTTAAAATTTCGTTTAAAGAAAATGATTATGTCTTTCATGTGTCGTAAAATAAATACTACTGTTTTACGACAAAAACACTGTTTTAGTTTAAAAACTTCCATCGCCGGTGTTTTTTAAGCATGTGTTTATAGTGTTGAAAAGTGAATGCCTATTTTAAACGCATTTCAGCTTCTGCGTAAACGCTAATTTTAAAATTGAAATTTCAAAAAAAATGCTTTGAAATGCTACTTCTAAGCCCACGCTATTTGTAAATCGCTTTTATGTTTTTTTCTCCGCTAAAAACGTGTGAAAACACATAATGATAAAGCAATAATAAAGCAAATGAAAATTATTTTCCAAAATGTTCACCGGGTTTCGCCCCCATCTTCATACTTGAAATTCAGTTGACACTTAAAGTAGTTATTTAATAGTTATTTAATTATTATTTCTGTGTGAAGTGCACACCACAATTTTTTTAAAGAAAACAAAAGTCTAAATTGTTAAACTACTACAAGTTATTCTTCAAATCAATGGAGTTTCCAGCGACCAAGTTAGATATCCCTACACGTAGGGTATTCTATATGCATTCTCCAAAAATAAAATCAAAATGTATATGTTATTAAATTGTTTCAATTACTGACCATACAACTAAGTTCTGAAGGTCACACTTACTAAGCCGAGCACCGAAGCGAAGTGAACACAGTGGGCTTGGTGTTCGGGGCCAGTAGCCTTACAGATCGGACTCCCTTATAACCGCTACGAAAAATTGGTTTAACCATCCAACGGAAAATCCAAATATATCTCCGCATTTATTAATTTTGAGGTAGTAATGTCATTTTCGAAAGAAAGAACCCTTATTATGAAATTTCAACAAAATGAAAACAATTTTGCGAACTTCTCATATCCCACACAGATAACCACAAACAAACAAGCAGACGAACCAACAGACAACACACAAAAAAGTCTTCTATTGCGTATTAGGCCTCGCCCTCTGCGCTCATTTGGCAAACAAACAACGGAAAAAAAATAGAAGGCGGCATTTGTGGCTTTTGGGGTTTTGGGGTTTCACAATTTCGGGCGAATGTGAAATTCAGGTTTTCAGCCACGTTTTATGATGATAATGATTGGTGGCCTATTTTTCGTGCTTCTAACAATTTCAGATGCCCAACAAATACCGTGCATGCCAAGTGTCTTGTATTTTATAATTATGTTAATCTAAACACGAAGTTAACTCTATATCGACAAACACCAACAACAAAAAAAAAAAATTTGATTTAAAAGAACAACATGGTAACAAAACTCAAAGACAGCGTTTATTAGTGCAATTATTTATTAGTAATTTTTCAGGAATGGGCAAGTATTCAAGTATAGTAGGGGCAAGTACTCAGCTTGTTAACGAAACCACTTTCTCCTAATAGTGTAGATATATTATTTCCGTTAATTTGAAGCCAATGAATAAATGCAGATGCAAACCTATTTACGTTGCCTTTTGGACGTAAATGTCAGACTGCCTGAGCGGGAATTGAACCCACGACCTTTGAAACCAAAAGCCAAAGTTCTACCGCTCAGCCATACTGATATTTGCTTTCTGTCCTGTTTATAAGCCAATGAAGTATCGGTCTATGCGTATTATTATTTCCTTTCATGCAAAATGTATGTGGGAAGCATGTTTAAAAAAAAATCTATAAGTTTTTTTTTTTTTTATCATTGTTATTTGGCATATATATCGTTGTGGGTCATGTATAGGAAACCTGCGGCCCCATTCTTACTTTCTCAAACTACCAATTTACAACTGTTAAGTCTAATTAAAGTTTAAGCCCACCAACGACTGTGGCGAAGATCACGTTTTCCTGTGCCGTTTCAGATAACCACACTATTATCTAACCTATAAACCAACCATTTGTCTCACGACTGCAGATGATAAAAAATAATAATAAATGAGTAAGCACAAGTAAATTATCAATATGCAGCCTAACCCAGCAAGGTGTCTACACACGTTTTTTTTTAATTAATTTATAATAACAACGACTATCTCTAATATTATTACTTCTGCACAATTGTATACAGTTGTTTTATTGCTGAAGATATTCTCCAAAGATACTTCGACCACCTTTTCTTTTAGGCTACTGAGACACTGTTTTTATCCTATTTTTTTTTTTTTTTTTACAAATAATAACAAAAGGTATAGCTCCTAGGCCTGTTAGGTCTTTAGGTCTTTAAGCACAACTTAAATTGTCAGTTAGGGTTTAAAATTATCGGTACATCGCATTTGGAACATTTTGGTAAAAAATGTTAACCCGACACAATATTCGCAAGAAACGTGCCATGATCCGTACAGCACAAGTTTTATTTTTTCCATTATTATTTTCGCATTAATTTCCAGAGCTGCTGGTTAATTAAAAAATTAAAGACCAACATTTTCATCAAAATGACACGCAGTTTACAAATTAATGGTACTAATATTGGTTGGTGGTGTCGCTCAGTCTAGCTTCGAATGAGGGATTCAGTCATCAACAATAAATATTTTATTTTTCAGGTAATATTCTTCAAGATTTTGGTTGCAAGGAGAATTTCCAGTAGCCTCCATTTTTTTTTTTCCAAATTATAGCCTTTTGCAGTTTTTCCAGTATCTGTTCAAAGCCTTCACGCAAATGAAATTTTAACCGTCGTCTGGTTCAGAAAAATAAGGTTAAATTCCAGTTTAACTGACGACAACGCACAAATTGGCTTTAGTGCAAACCAGCCAAGCATGTTAAAAAAAAAACCACTATTCAAATATTCATTCTATTAACAAGCACTTAAATAGTGCAAAATAGTATTTCACTAAAAGAAAACAGTTTTAAAAACGGTAATAGTAGAAACCAGTATTTATTTTAACACTCCCTCTTTAATTCTAACAAGGAAAAATACAGTGGAAGACGTTTGCAACGCATAGTCGAAGTAAACACGACTGCAATGGCATGATACTTCAAGACCCGAACATAAACACAATAACAGCTCACTTTCCTATATATGACTGTCTAACTTCAGTATTAATTGGTTATTATGTAGGATTATGGCTCCGGCCATTGTCACAATATTTATCGTAACAAAGGGCTTTAAACAGCAAACAGCTTAGAAATCTTCCAAGTTTTAAAACGGCTTAAAAATCTGGCACGAGTTAGCGACGATTATCATTAGGGCCGGAGATGAGGAGTATAATAGGATAAGAAAACTAACTGACAAATCTCATAGTCCAAATGGCACGAGCGACCAGAACCATCCACAAATAAAATTCGCACTCAAAGTGCCATTAACGGCCTCAGGATGAGTGGCTGTATATCTATTTTAGCACCAACAGGACTCATTAAATAACTCTAAATCCCGTCAAAAGGACAACCTCCGAGTGAGCTAAAAGGGGATACCATTTCAGTTTCTCGAAACGTAAGCGCCGCCGTCATTTGGAGAAAAGACAAAATGCTCCATTAAGAACAGGCAATTAGCAACACCCTACGCAAACTCTACGCCAATTACAATAAAAGTCGTATTAATGAGTGCAAACATCTTAACAGCAAACACTGCCGAGGTCACGTGGATGCCGACCGCACACTAAGCCGGCCAGCTTTCCATTTCCAAACACATCAAACAAATACACAAACTAAGTGAGAAAGAGAAAGCCAGGGTTGGTCTCAGGAGCAAACGTAAAAATGTTAGCTTAAATAATGCAAAATCCCGCATTATGAGGTAAGGTCCAAAGTCTCCTTAATTTCAGTCTCGCACCACGCCACCGCAATATTCAAAACCCTAATGTAGCTATTATTAAGTCCTCTCCTTTTGCATTACGAAACGGCCCTCACCTATCCCTCGAGTCAGCAAAGAGCGATATTTAGCGCAATCTAATTAGCCGGAATTACCGAGGTGGAATACTGGTTTGCTAAATAAGAGAAACCCCTCGTGGACGGTACGTGGACCACACTCGGGCAAAAGTGGGCAACAACAAACGGCGAACGCACGTACACACACTCTGATGTTATCTCATCCAGTTTTATCCCTAGCGACCCAAGAATAGACCTCTCACACCCTTTTAATGGCCGAGCCATCAAAAACGAGGAAGAAGAGATACGGAACACAATAGAAGACACGAAGGACACAGTTTGAGGGGGTGGGGTGTGGGGGAATTTGGTGGGGTTTCGAAAAGACTATATTTAAACTCTTGCCCAACAGAAAAAAAGGGGTAAATAAAAACGGGTCAATGACATGGTAGTCAAGTCGACCACTCAAAAACCCACGGCATACGAACCTGGTTTGTGGAGTTGCAACGGTGTGCCTCAACGAGCAGCTCAACACTCTCCCGTTCCGTCCCGTCCCGCAGCGCGCATACATCGGGTGTCGATGCCGGGGCCCAAGCTCCACCAAATGGCAAAAATCCCCTGGTTATAAGGCACCGTTTCGTCCTTCTACGAGCCGCCGCCCGCCTCCTAGCACACCCCGATTAATCTTATCGTCTCTGAAGCTGACAGCAAACCGTACAGCATCCTAGACAGCGACTTGTTGAGACCCCATCAAAGAATCCACCCTCTATGAAGTAGGCCGAACAGACAACAGGTATTATTTGTAACGCCACAATTGCAAGATTTATACTCTTAATGCCGTATGGGGAGGGAGATAAACGGATGGAAAGAATGTAGGTAATAGAGAGAAAAGGAGACAAGAGAAAAATAATATCGCAGACAAAAATCACGGGAATTTACGACGCTTAAAAACAGAGGGGCTTGCAAGCGAGAGTTGGAAGGGGGCGGGGGGGCTTAGTTCAACCTATTCCAGTAGGAGGGGAGAAAAGTGGTCGATAAACGCACAATATGCCATGCTACTGTAAAAAGCCACCCCCACTCCCTCTATGAATTACTCTAATGTATTTTTCCGACGTCATTTATGCTCGCGCAACCCCTTTCTAGACAAACCGTAACTGCACTTCTGCTGTTCTTATTGGTGGTTCAACACACCCCTGGTGGACATAAGAGCATGCTAGCTATTTGGAATGGGCCAACTACAATGGCCGTCTGCCACTCAAGCGCAGCCGGCCCCAAAACGGGGAGAGGGCTGCACGTGCTGTCCAGGTCTGCCTTGGCTTGTGTGTAGCCCACCTATAGACGAACCCATATAAGTTTGGTGTATAACGAGTATTACATTTACTGTGTATTTCATACAGCCTACCGGTTTTTATTTTTCAAAATTAAGTGGTCCTGCATATTCCACTGAGGGTACATTAACAGAATACTTAGAAAACAAACAAAAAACGAGTTGTAGGCTACTTTAAAGTCAGAGCGGGTTTCAAGGCAAACAGTCCGTTAATAGAAACCGTGAAGTGTTATAAAATCCGGTTTTTTTTCCCTTTGTCGTAACTTCCTGGTATTTAGTACTCGAAAAAAGTATTAATCAGGTTACTTCGCTTACATGTTAGTAGAGAAATGCATGAGGGGTTGCCTTCTATTTGTAGAAGACATATGTTTTGTTTAAATCGATTTAAAAACATGTTAACGTCATGGTAATACCACCGATAACAGCTCTGCCATCAGTGGTATTGCCATAACGTTAACCATGACGTTAACTAGAAGAACAAGTGCTTAATATCTATCGATTTTTAATAATCACGAGTTACATTCTGAAAAAAAAAACCAACCGTTTGCGCGAGGTATTTTTGCCATCCTGGGAATGTAACAAATGACTGAGAAAAATGATCTATGCTTAAACTAGGGTCAAATGATATTTGCAACGGGAATACCACGTTGCATTAAAAACAAGATGGATGGATCAAGACCAAAAAATTACCAGATTACCAGAAATTACCATTTGTCACCATTAACAGGTAATTTTTTGGCCTTGGTCCCTTCATCTTGTTTTTAATGTAACATGGTATTTCCGTTGCATATATCATTTGACCCTAGCTTAAGCATAGATAGTTTTCCTCAATTACTCGTAATTATCGAAAACTGATCTATATTAAACTCTTGTTCTTCTGGTATTACTACTGATAATCTGTGCATAACTATATTAACTAAAGTGAAAATTTAGTATTACTCATTTTACTAGTATAAGTAACCTAAACAAAGAAACTAAGCAATGACAATTAAAGCAATAAGAAAAAAAATATACGCCACAATTCATCAGTTTAATTAACACAGAAAGTGAGACAGAAAGTTGAAGTGTGAAGAAAAAAAAAACAGACGGTTAAAGAAAAAGAAAACAAAAGTAAACAAACAGAAAAAAAAATAATAAGAGCTGGTTTAATCACCAAGTTGAAGGTGATTTGGAAGGAAAGGAAAAGGATGCCGTACCACTTATGCCAGTCCACGAATTTGAAAAGTTTAAAATTTAAACAGTAAAAGGGCCGGTGGGAGCTAAAGAGTATAGTGTTCAGGCTTCTTTAGGAACGAAGTAAAATCAGAAAGACTGATTTGAAGACTGCAACAGATGGTGAAGAGACAGTCGAATTGAATTTTAAATTTGAACATGCCTAACAGCGTCAGGATTTTCGCGGAACGCGGCTGTGCATAGAAGAAGCGGTCATGTAGCATGATTACACCTTTTGAGGGATTCATGCCTATTTACAGAAAAATTATCTCCGTTTACCTGTTTTACTACGTATTACAGTTTAAGACAGGTTAAGTTCTTTAGCTCGTTTTTTGGAGGCGCTTAACTGTGAGCATTAAAACTTGTATATTGAAAAAAAAAATGTAGTTTTCTTGAAAACCTGAGTTTATTCAACTGCAGAATTTATTTTTTATATATGTGTAAAAATTCCTTTTGTATAATGATAAACCAAAAGTTTAATTTGGTCAGCTCTGGACGTTGCTATAGATCGATCACTTCAAAGTTTATGAATTGGCTAAGTGAAAATAAACATATATGTGTAGTTTCCCCCATGAACCTTTTTAGGTTGAGTTTGGAGGGAAGTGCTATAAATGGGCAGCCTTTTTTGAAAACGAGCCAAATAACTTTAAAAGAACTTAAAAGAAAACCTTGAGATGTAGCCTACGCTGATGTTAAATAGTACTCACTGTAGCCTAGCTTAAAAAAAAAGCAACTCTTTCCACAGCAACTTATAAGATTGTTTTCTTTGTAAAACTTGCTTTCAAAATTTTAACAATTTACACGCAAGTGGCATTAGTTTCTGAAATTTATTTTCAACCCACACGAAAATCAACGACTTATTCCTTAATAGTGAAAAATAAACTTTAGCACCAAGGTTCGATCCAGGGACGCTGCTAAGCGATGTGCTTTTCCCGCCCATACCGAAGCTTTCCTGTTTGTTTTACTTCAATTCCTTATGTTAACTGTGTTATGTTTCGTTTATCATTTCCACTCTTGCCCTTCTCTCCTTTTTCCAGCCTCCCTAGTTTTGAACTGGGGTATATTTTTGACAGAATGTAGACAATAAAGTAAGCTTTCAACTTGTACTATATAGTTATTGAACGTTTATTTATGGTCATCTTGGCCATCTTAGCAAATTCCCTGTTTTAAACAAATCTTAGTTTTGCTGGCACTGATTTCTGAGAAAGAATTTATTTGCTTGTGTCTGCCTCACTACGTCAGGTATACACACATCTAAAATAAACTCAAAAAACCGTGTAAACTATAACCCTTCACCTACATATTAAGCCACGTAGTACTGCCCATCTAACCCATTAGTTCTATAATACGTAAAGGGATCCATAAACTGACACGAGCAATTAATCTTAACCATTTAACCCTACGTTACACCTTTCACAAATTATCAAAATTAATTTCATACAAATTCTGGCAAGCTTCCACCGAAAGCAGGCTGAAGACGGATGTAGATGCTCTAGTGCCTAAATTGGTTTATTGCAGGTAATAAGCCTTGCGTCACATTCAACGGCTATGGAATGTATTCTGGATAATATCTCGGTTCCCTGCGGTGATCGGAGGTTTCCCGGATCGAATGAATATCCCTTTACACATATTTCTCCTTCAAAAAATCTAGAAACGTTCAAAAACAATTGAGTCGTTATTTACCAAAAGCAGTTTGCTTCAGATGACGTAAGGACCCAAGAAGTTTACAAAATTAAAAAATATAAATTGCCTTTCTAAACCAACTCTTTCGGATCATTTTCCATAAAAGCAATAGAACTTAATACAACTCGGGAATGACAAAAGGCAGCAAAGGGGAATAAAATCAAACTTAACGGTCAGGTTCAAGTTTTCATCAATTAAAACCTGGTATTAACATAAAATGTTTCAATGTTTAACGGAGTTTCTAATCAATTTTCTCACAACCACACTCGTCATACTGCAACAATTCACAACAGCGTTAGCTAAAAAATCTCTAAGGCCAACTATAAGCTGTCGCTCATTTAGGCCTTAGCTTCCATATCCTTAATAATTTAGAGGAATTAGTTACAGTATTTACAGCTGTCACAGTAGTTACAGTATTCGTTACAGGAATTAGCTATAGCTCTCTTCGTAAAGTATACCATACAAATAATTACCCATAAATCTGAAGGGATCTTATTTTACTTTAGTTTGTGGTCAGCAATATCTAAATATCTAGCTGAAAAAGGAAAAACTGTACCGCAGGTATACGTGAGTACGTATTTTAATTTTTCCTTCCTTAGCAAAATGCGCAGAAGAGCATGAAAATACACAAAGCATAGCAATATTACAACAGGTGCATTTCAACTTGCGCAATACTAAAATACAATTCGAAGTTTCCACTTTTGGCAACAGTCAAGCAACTATCTGAACCTAACAGCAGTTAACAAATATCTGCGTTTTTGCGAGGTCATATTTCTGCCATGTGGGATCAAATATTTATTTGTTCTTTTGGGGGAAATAATTTCGAAGAGGAATAAAAATTAACATTCTTCAGATACCTGCATGGTTCTAAAACTTGAAATTTTTACAGGTTAAAAAAGGAACCGACAATTTCAAATAATTGGCATAGAAACACCGTTAAAAGAGTCCAAATCTTCGTCTTCTTTAAAATTTTAAGATGTTTTCTTGGGTGAACAGACATAAATAAATAAAAAAAATAAAAAAGCAGCGACAATAAGCCAAAAATAACAACACTTAAATTATAACAGGAATGTATTTATTTTATTTTATATTGTTTTAAGTCCGTTGAGACTTGAAAACGTTTTAAATTTAAAGCAGATGAAAATTTAGGGTATTTTCATAATGGCTCTGTTCGAACTATTTTGCAGTTCCGGCTACATTTTCACCCTGTAACCATGCATTCGTATCTACTGTATAATTCATCTGGAAAGCTTTAATTTTATCACATAATACTGTACTCTGCATTCCAAAGCTTCTCAGTTGTTTTTTGTGCTAAACACCATTTGCTTTATTTGACTATTAAGTTGAATGCATGCGATAACTTCACTTTTCAACAACAATATTTAGAAGAGGCGCAAGTAGGAGACAAACACGTGTACACCTGCAGATAGACTAGACAACTTTTTACAATACTTTCCCGACATGCCAAGAATAGCAGACATCTCGTTTGTCTTTCATTATACAGGCATCGGAAAAACCAGCTTGTCGTTAGATCGTCTGCATGTTGGTGTTTCCACAGTAACACATGCTGCAAACCAGCTGAATTTTCGTGACTGTAGATTTGTAAAATATAATTACACTTCAAATTATGATGCGACTTAGGTATGATGCGACTTAGGCGCGGAAATGAAATAGTAGGACAGCGGAGTGTGAAAATCGTAAGCTATTCGTTAAGATTTTACGTAAAATGCACGTAGATTATACTGAAAGTATACAAACAATTACATAAGCATATTTGTAAATGAAGCATCGGAAACAGTACAGGCTGAAGAAGGACTTATGGAAAAACATGAGAAAACATAACTTTTAATTTTAGCAGAAATGACAATTATAATTTTGTCTGCTTTTTTGTTTTTTTTTTCTTTTCGAGTTTTATGTTTTTCTAGTAGCTACTTTCCCCATAAGCCTTTCCCCTATTATCAGCGTCGATTGCTCGATTTACCAAGATGCTGGACTTAATGGCTTTTTGGTCTTTATACCACATTTTTGTGAGAATAAGTGCAAATACAAATATATTCCTTCTAGATACGAATTTTTCTTTGCTCACTGCAATCGGATTCCCTGCACTGCAGTCTTCACAGTATTGCCTTCAGATAAGTCGTAGCGGTGTTCAGGGAAGTAAACGTTTATTAAATTTCTTTAATGTAGTCGATTTGATAGAAGAAGTTCACATAATTATTATTCATAAGTTTCATATATCATTGAGCAATGTTGGTTGGAGTGCATTGAGTTCCATCAGGTTCGCAGGATTTTTGGAGTTGTCTGAAACACAACTCCAAAAATCCTGCGAAACTGATGGAACCCAATGCACCCCAACCAACATTGCTCAATGGATATATGAAACTTATGAATAATAATTATGTGAACAACAAGTTAAGGGTCGGGGATAAGGAAAGAAGAAAGACTCCCTTGTGTTTCAGACAAGGGAGTCTTCCTTCTTTCCTTATCCCCGACTCTTAACTTGTTGTTCTATTATTTAGTTGTGTCCAGGTAGAACCGTAGAGTCCTAAATGGATACTGAACTCTTTCGATCTCTCTTCTGTCTACTGCCAGGACTTGGTGCCTTGATTACTACTGTTTTTGGCACATTCTCAGGCTTCATATGTCAGGCCCTAAAGTCAGGTGCAAAGTTAAGATAGACCTATGACCAATCCTTAGAAGCTCTGAAGCAGTCTGGGTCACTGGAAAAAGCTGCCAGTTCACTCTAACTTGCTGCTATGGCGAGGGCCATTAGCAATGCGTCCTTCTAAATTAAGTGGAGTAATGAAGATGACCTCCTGGGCTCATATGATGCTCTAGAAAGACTCGCAAAGACAAATGGTAGCACCCATGTTGGTCCCAATTCCCATAATCTTGGTTGACTCACTCCGAAAGTTGTCTAAAATTGGACACAATTACACCGTCCTTAATCTCCTCTTTATACAGGCATGCTAAGACAGAGTGATACACACCGATTGCCATAGTGGACAAACCTGGTTGAAATTAGCTTTCTAAAAGTTTTGAAAAACTAGCTATTGAAAGGTCGCAGGGATTCACTTCCTCTTTCCTGCAATAATCGAACCACCATTTCCACTTAGACTAGAAGACTTTCATCGAACTTGATGGCTGTGAAGAGCATATCAATTTTGAATTAACCTGTGGACCACTGCTAGAAAGGATTTCCTCAAAGTCTTCAGGCATAAAGATAAAGCGACGTCAGGTTTTGATGTATGGCACTCCCTCTGCGTTGTGATAGGAGGGCCTCCCGAAGTGGCAACTGGATCTGGTCCGTTTTCCTCGGCTCCATTCCTCCAGTACATTTAGGACATATGTTTCTGGGTTGTACCGTGACACCAAACTCGTGGTGAATTGTGAACAGACCTGTCACCTTCTGCATCATTGAACTTGATCACGTTCTTCCTCCTCGCTTGACATAAACCACTGTCGTGGTGCTGTCCAACTACCGCGCTTTGAAGGAATAACGTCCACGTCACCACAGCGTTTTTTACTGCTCTCCACTTCAGAATGTTTGTGTGCAGTAATGGATCCTCCGATGACCATTTTCCTGATGATTGTTGTGAATACTGGTCCATTCCTGATTTGACGCATCTATTAACAGCAGAAATTCCGGTAAAAGGGGATTTCTAAGATGCGAATTTTCAAATTGCGATGCTGCTATCACCAATCCAAATATGATTGAGGATGGTTTTCCAAAGAAAGGAGATCCTCCCAATATCTTCCGATCCACCATTTCTGTCTTATGGAACCAGTGAAGTACTTGTCCTCCAGGCACCTAGTAGAACAGAACTGTCCATCGCATCCAACATTCCAATTACTTCGCTCAATTCCCTGGCAGTCTGAACATGTCTTGTTAAAGAATCCACTAATCCCACTCTCCTTTCCACCAATTTCCTTCCTAGGAACTTTGCCACATCAAAATGTGCCCAAAAAAAAACGTTCGACTTGGTGCTAACCTAGATTTTAATACATTGACGCCCAGTCGTAAATTCGAGAAAAGAGTAAGGCACAGCTGTAAATTTTGAAGAAGAGCCAATTGACACAGATTCTTCATTAACCAATCGTACAACAGTATGTGCAGGTTCAGGGTCCAAGCAGTATAGGTATCTCAGCACCAGACGAAGAACTGATGTAAAAACGTGACGTGAGAAGTCCGAAAGGGAGCATCTTGGAGTGATACACTTTCCCGTCTATGATAAAGCAGAAGAGATGAAACACTAAAGGGTGCAATGAGACCGAAGATTAGTCTCGGTTCCCCCATCCACTTTGGGATGACAAAGACAGATCTGTAAAATCCCTGAGTGTTCATTGGAAAAAAACTTACGGCAGCTTCATCCAGGAGTTATTCTATTTCTGCACACAACAACGGGATTACTTCTGGACTTATCAACCACGCTGGAGGATCATCAGACAGTGCAGCATAGCTGGCAAAGGGTGGACTGGATCCAGAGCGAACGATTGAACAAACATACACACCTTCCGTTAAATTCTCCCATGCATCCAAATGATTTCGATTCCTGCCCACCAATGGTCGGTGAAGAGGTGCAGGTGACTCATCGAGAGAGTCAGGATCTAGAGAATGGCCTTCCACTTCCTCCTCCTTTGGAACCCAAGAAACTACTTCTTTGAAGGTGGGAAGCCTGTTTCGTACTGCTGTCCACCTCGTTCTTGACTTTGTTGGTTTCCTTTGTCCATTGGTTTTTTATGAATTACCCCTGAGGAACCTGCAAGAGGGTGGGGCAGATTAATCTTGTGTGCATCCCGAAAGGATCCTTCCAAAACAGTGAAGCCTAAGAGAATCTCTGGAATCTATTGGTCCTATTTAGGTTTATTGATATTTAAGTTTTTTTTATATATTTTGAGATGCATTCTTCTTGTTTTTTAATTTTGGTACATAGTCTAATAATTTCCCATTAAACAGGAGAGTGGAGCCATGAATAGGAAGTAATCTAAGTTTCCCCATGATAACCTTAAGTATTCCATTTAAGATGTTTCCAAATCAGCACCCCTGCGTCGGAATGTTTGATTGAACACCAATACTATTCCCCAGTTGAGAGACTCTACGTGGAACGAAGATGCCTTCTTTTTAGAAGTTGTAGTACTTCTTCTAATCTTGTGGTGCCACCAGAAATGATTTGAGGGCTGCAGTAGCTACCGATTAAACAATCTCCGCGTGAGAGCTAGCCTGAAACAAAAATCTCAAGAATCTCTCGTTTTCTTCTGAATGTCGAAAAAGCATCTTAACGTGAGGTAGTCAGACTAGTCTAAGCTGAAGTTCCACTAGCATCTCTTCTGGTAAAAAATTGGCCTCATCAAAAGTCCTGAATTTTTTGGCAAAGGGGCGCATTAGTACCGATGTGCCAAAAGCAAGATTCATCTTTCGCTGAATAGTGAGAATGCAAAGGCTTTCCACCAAAATTGATTTCTGCCCTAGATTCCACCCAGCTTTCCACCCAGATTCAGCATCACTC